>JXSR01S019448.1:23226-38136 GCA_000969725.1 Ophiothrix spiculata | reverse complement strand
TGTTTGCAAAAGTACTTGGTAGTATGAGGGTAAATGGAGCAGTTATTTGAATCCATATAAATTCCAAACTACCCTTGTTGACAGAGTGAAATGTAAGTTTTGGCATTGCTGGTTGGTCTGGTTTATTGCGGATTTCCACCAATCTGCAAGGTGATCTGAGTCCTTGTTACTAATGAAAACAATATTTTGAGACAATACAAAATGATACTGTGGATTTGACAAGCTCAGGTTTCCTCTCTAACCTTTTCAGGTATCAGACTCTCAGTCAATCGACTGACTTCGCTTATGGTGCATTCAGAGGCCAGCAATTTCATCACTGTAACATCGGTCAAGTCTGTCATATGCAGTATTTACACGCTCTATTAGGAGTACAAACTAAACTAAAAACATTGTCAAGTGATGTTGTAGTGATGAAACAGCTGGACTCTGAATGTATCATTGGCAAGACACTTATGGTGCGTTCAGAGTCCAGCGATTTCATCACTGCAACATCGCTCGACGTTTAGCGATACGCAGTCTTCAAAAGTTAAAGCACACTATGTGTAGCGCGTGTAAAGACTGCGTATCGGCAGACGTCGTGCGATGGAATCTTCGTGAAATCATCGGACTAGGAATGCACCATTACTCTCCCAAAGTGTCAAATGGAACAGGAGTTTTCCCAAACAAAAGAGAGATATGGGCACTCCAACCTTTGTAAATAAATACAGGCTATCTCCGTTACCATTTTAATAGGGATTAGATAAAAGAGAACAACAGCCTTGTTAGATTTGTAGTCAAAATAAATATGTTTTATTATCACAAAATCTTTTTGAAAATTACAAGGGCAATTGATAATCACAATGAAATTTGCCTCTTTTATCAGATTATCTTGATGTTACACATACCATCAATTTGTTTTGTTTGCAAAATTGTTATTATTACCAGCATCGATACCAACATTCAGTTCACTCTGCCAACAAGTGCATTTTTTTTTTATTCCATTCTTCCATGACAATAAATCGCATCCAATATGGGTTCCCCCCTTCCTCCCATCTTTCCTTTGTAAGTAAGTAAAGACATGATTTCTTGCCATGCCATGATAAGCACACAATAACAACAAGCTTGATAATAATTGTCTTGCCTATTTTGTCTTTGATTGATCTTTTTGTTTATAAGCATAAAGGATAGTTAACCCTTATTGTGTACGTGTAGGAGTACCTAAGGTAAACAATAATACGCAAAATGACTGATTGAGACAGAAGAGAATAAGAGATTAATTTTGCGTTCAGAGGCCGTTGAAATACATACTCGATGTCCGTCAGTATTTACACACTTCGTCATTTTTGTATTTTGTAGACATTTTCATTCAGAATTTTTCTCATGGTGGTTGGTTTTTAAGAATGGTGTAAACTTTCATTCTGAATGAACATTTTCCCATGTTAAATTTCACCATTGTGTAAATCATAACCATCATTGCAAGAAGAGATTAGCTTACCATGAATAGATCTAGGCCGTAGAATAAATATCAAACATTATACTACCCATCAGTAAGCACTTGAAAATGTGCAATGGGGTGAAAAATATAGGTCTCCATTTATTACATTCTCCATAATGTTAAAATTAAGAATGAAAATTATTATTCAGAATTAACAGTTTACTCCATTCTTAAAAACCAATCACCATGAGAAATATTCTGAATGAAAATGACTACAAAAATGACGAAGTATATCTACCGCTTATGAGTGTGTTTAAATGTAAGAATTTTATCAGTCAGCATCGAGCAATATGTATAGTGACGGTCTTTGAACGCCCTGTAAGTTGGTTTCATATTTAGAAAGACATAATTCTACAGACTGTTGAAATATCTGTATTTTTGAATGTGTTTATTTTGTTTACCTGCTAGTGACATTTTAAACATTTTCAAAAAGATTATAGAAAAATATTCTGTATGATTTGTCTGTCTTATGTGAACCCATACTATTTTGCATTTAAGCTGACTAACTTGTTTATAAAAGTTCAAGCCAAATTTTGAAGAGGAAAACAAATTAAGCTTCCCCATAAGATCTGTGATATCAGGTTTGTAGACGAGCCTTTGCTATGGTGATCAAATTGATGTCCATGATGTTCATAGAGAACATATGGAAACTCGGCCAGCCGTTGACCGTTCACTGCTGGTTTCAGATGGTCATCTGCCAGTTCCTGTCAGTTTGTTGAGTTTTGATGGAACCAATCAAATTTGGTTTGATGCAAATTCATTGTTCCTCTGTTAATACCAAAAGACCAAAGCCAGTCAGCTTTTTTGCATTTGGGCTGTATAATCAGATGATAAGAATACCAATTTTTCCATTTTGGATATGTATGTTACATTTGTGTGCTGTCTTGGTTGTAGAAACATGTCTTTGCATCCCTTTTGCACTTGGTAACAAGAGATCTGTGTGTGTTAATTCAGTTCGGCGGAACTCACAATTCGGACACGTATCAAAATTCTGATACCCGTATCTGAATTTGGGTTAAAAACAGCTGAAACAGGATATCAGCTGAAATGAATATTGCGGTATGTACAAAAGTCAATGACATTATCATCATCTGTCATCTAATTCTAACAAAGTTTTGGCCAAATCATTTTGCTTTCTGTGATCAAAACATGTTTCGAAGCTGTTAGCTGAATTGCACAGATGGAAATGACATTTTCACAGATACATTTATCCTAGATGCAAGAAAGATCTTCTACATGTACTTGCCCGCTTGCCCGATTTTTTTACCTGCGCGACGACAGGCGTATCAGAATTCGGATACCCCTACATATCCTAATTCTGATACGGGTATCAGAATTTTGATATGTGGGTATCCAAATTCAGATACGTATCCAAATTGTGAGTTCCGCCGAACTAAATTGTACAGTTGATAGTCAGATATTTGAACTCAACAGGTTTCTTTTTTCTGTCCAAATGAAGAGGGGAGGAATAACTTCTGCCTTTCCAGCTACATTTTCGAAATTCATGTGCAATGTGTCAAAACCTCAAAAAATGGTATTGTTCCCTTCATTTTTATCATTGCACAGGAGCCACGAATGTTAGGTTTTACCAGGGTTCCTTTTTCCTATGTAACGTGTCACTGGGATGAGCACCTTAAAGATGCGTAGTCTAACATTTCTTACTCTGCAAAATAGGCATCAAAGATGACAGAGTTGTATGTAAGTCATCAGATTTTGGTAAAATTCTTTTGTACTCAAGACTCATTTCATACTAAGAAGACTTAACTAGTATCTTCAAGACAATGATGAAGATGTTAAAAGATGCTGTTAAAAGTTAAGCATCTTCAGAATGTCTAGTCAAAAGTCAAATGGTTTTAAGGATTTGTTTTCAAGTTACTGATTTTAAATCAAAACATCAGATGACTTTTTTTTATGTTTTAACCATCTGTTCATAACATTGAGCGATTTTTTTTTTGTTATTGATTAGCACAAAGAATGAGAATCCTGGAAAAAAACACAACAGATCTCTTGTGTTTAACTTAAACTGGTGATGGGCATCTTTTGATCACTTCCTGGTTACCTACATTTTATACCCATGCCTGTAGATATCTGATACCTGCCATCGTTTGTTTGCCTGCCTGCCTTCATATCTTGACATTTCTGAAATGATGTGGTTTTCTTTTAGCATGCAAGTTCACAATTGTTTAATACTCAAATTATTTAGTATTGAATTGTTACCCATGTTGGTTTAATTGTCCACATTGGGCTTTAGTTTGAATTGACCGCTGAACATGTTGTGTCCTCGAGTTCTTGCGTGCTGCTCTTGACCCAGTTGTCAATGGGCAATGGCTTTCTTCAATTACTGGAATGTAACAGACTCGCTGTGAAGGATGTGTGGTTATCTCCTCACAGTAATAGTATGATGCGCAGTTGCTTTGGAAGAGAGATGGCTTTGGAAATACAGAAACAATCTACCTGTCATCTATATTATGAGCAAAATTTTAAAAAGAAATTAATTATCAAATAAAGTTGAAACTTGCATTGAAACACACACACAGAAAGCCACACTGTTTCAGATCTTATTAATAAATACTTTTCAGATCCAGTGCCTCTTGGTAAGATACAAATTGAATTTTCCTGTAGCATGCATTTGCATTCAGAGTCCATCGCTTTTCATTGCTTCACATCCGCCAATATGCAGTCATTACAGATACCACTTGTGGTGTGCTTTGAAGTCTGAGTTTTAAGTATATGAGGACTGCCCTTTTCTCCACACGCTACATGTGGTATGCTTGGGACTGCATATCGGTAGATGTTGAGCATCGATTGTGATGCACTCTGGATGATCCATTAGGTGTCTTCAAAACGGACCGATTCTTTATGCAAATGTTTATGCTAGAGAGTATACATTATACCCAGTTTGCATGAAGGCCGGTCCTCAAAACTCTCATTTAGATAAGATCAAACTTTAATATCCATTTTACAGTAATTTATCCGTCTATTTATACTCGCCCTTCCATCATTAGTTTCTGCATGTTGCTATACCCAATAATTTCATAACATAACAGCCATTTTGTTCCATATGTAATATCTAACATATCATTGGTGTTATGACAGCTGTCATCATTCTCTGGCATGCTCCATTTTGTCTGTTGCCTGATTTATTTTTTGATCAATGTTTTGCATGTCATATTTCATGCTTTATCATACTTGCATTTTCTTACTGCTAAATTAATTTAATTAAGGACTGGTTATGTTTTAACTTAGATTAAGGATACGACAGGATGATTTTCCTGTTTAAGCGGATAATGCTATGAATTTAGGTTATAAATATACTACAACTCTAGATGAACTAATTCTTGCTAAATACAGTGCTGATAGCCAACAGCATACCAAGACCCTTTTACTAGCAATTTAACACTGTCAAAAGTACTAAAGCCCGGCTCACATTATGACAAGTTAACTCCTTTGGTGACAAGTGCGAGTCATGGACGTAAAGCAACAACCGCAGACTGTAAGATATGTCAGCCTGTGATGGCTAACGAATTAGTCCGCGTCAGATGACGGTAGCACACAATTGCTGGCGGTAAATTCAATTTGAAATCAGCAGCTTTACGTCGCTTGCTATTACCCCGTGTTCGTCATAGTGTGAGCTTGCCTTGAAGTATATAGTTTGTTTACTTGCTAGCGTCTTTGATGCGTCCACTCCAAATCACACGCTAGCTGAGTCTTTCCAAGTATGTCATAATTTTTAATAAAGTTATCAAGGGTCAGAATGAGCTGTTTTGATTTTTACTCTACATCTACACATTCATGTTGCGGAGTAAAAAAGGAAGGGGTGGAAAGGAAGTGCAGATTCTTGGTTATTTTAAGTTGTTTTTGTATCCCAGCTTTGCTGTGCTGCACCTACACCGAAATGGGTTGATATATAGCTTGCTGTGTGTTGGGACAACTTAACATGGAGCATAATATTTACATCCTGGGACAATTAAAAAAGGATAAAACAATTTATCACAAGGGATGGGCAAATTGTCAACTAACAGTATAATGAACACTTGGTCGATGCACTTGCCTGCAATATCTTAAGAGACTATACCTAAAGACACCACTCCCTCACACATAACCTGTGTTCTTGTCCAATTATAGCATTCATCAAAGTTACTGTCTGAACAGTGAATTTTGTGCTATAATAAAAAAGAAAAACATGATCTTTTTAAAAAGAGATTTGTTGTTAGGGTAAGGTTAGTAATTAATATTAGGAATCTTTTCTGCATACAAAATTAGATATCACTATGATATTTTAAGTCATGACTGAGCAACATTGATTTTGCCAATGATTGGACCCTGACCCTGTATACCAGACATTTATTGTGTGAAATAAACTCATTAAACCAAACAATATATAGATACAAGCTCCAGCTTTCAGCTTGTAATAGGGCCTACAGTATCTAATTAAAATGGGATTAGATGTTTGGCTGAATGAATGCTTTAAAGTCTGGATTTAACCTTGATAAATAAGGACACTCTTCAATTAATTCCATTTATTCTTGGTTGCTTACTGATATAGACATAGACTTTGAAATGAGACATGACACAAAATAATTACTTTTGGTTTATTGCTCAGAGATCATTTCCACTTGTCACCTGTATTCATTCCCCTCCAATTCCCTTCATGACTAACATTGAAACTATTTTCATCTCAGCCATGTAGTTCATTTCTAAGCCACTTGTCTCCAGTACTGAGTCACAAAATATGTAGGCCACAGGAACAGCACATTGACACTCCATTTTAGATCTAGGTTGTAGTGTACTAATTCGGTAATATACTTTGATTTGCAGGTTTGAGTGAGTAACAATTCACACCCATCATGAAGTTATCTTGTTGCCAAGATTCACATCGATTTGCACTAACCTAGGGGTTCTTAATTAATAGACAGCCTGTGGTAAAAATGCAACCCATTATGATATATCAGTGACCAAGGGGTGCTTTTCACTCCAGTATCATAAAGGGTGTTTTGCATAGAATATTCTTTGATGATGTGAAAAGCGATCTGAGTCATCAAATATGGATACTGATTTTTATGATGACTTATTGTTACTGTAAAATATTCTAAGTAAATTATTCTATACGATCGTGGACATTGTACTAGCCCCTACTCTCCAGTTTTGGGTTTTGATGATAATGGGTTGTATTTTTTCCCTGTCAGTCAATAGAATAATTCATATTGGTAGTGCATGTTAGATACCACTGTTACTAAGTTATCAGTTTGGATCCCAAGACGCATTAACAATGGATCGAACCACTGATTGTATGATCGTTGCACAAAATGTCAGTGGTGTCATAGTTTGAAACAGATATCTAGAGCCAGTAAGTTTTGAAACAAAATAAATGCAGCATGAAAGTCAGGTCACATGATTGTTGGGAACCACCAAGAGCATGCTTTATTCCTTTGAAATAAAGGGAGTATATACAACAACATGGAACCAAAGTTCTTATATCCTGTGACTTTCATGCTGCTGTTAGTTACATTCAGAGCTTGTGGTTACTATCATGCAGTGCTACAGCATATATTGAGTATAGCCTACACTAATCCCAGGACATTGCATTGCACAGATAATCCGTTTGCCGTGTACTAATCCATCACATTCCATTTGGAATCTACCATCATTGATAACTAGAATGAGTTAAAAGAAGAGAGGATATCCAAGGGCTTGCTCAGATAATATTTCAAAACTTTACGTTCCATCGATCAAGTTGTCTTATTCACTTAAAGTCCACTCCTGTGAAAATTTTTGGAGAAGTCTCTTATTGGTTGATTATGGTTTCGAATATTTAGGCAAAATATCACTGCCATTTGACATTCATACTCCCTTTATGAAAGGTGTGATCAAAATCATGTTCAGAGGGAGTGTTGATTTCAGATGAATGAGCTGTTTGAGCCCTTCCATTTGACATTCATACTCCCTTTGTGAAAGGTGTGCTCTAAATCTTATACAGAGGGAGTGTATGTGTTGATTTCAAATGAATGAGGTGATTGAGCCCTTCCATTTGACATTTACACACCCTCTGTGATAGATTTAATTTTAGTATTGTACAGAGGGAGTATAGATTAAAAAAAGATTTCCAGTTGGTTACTTTATTTTGAATCTCTACTTCTACGGTGGAAGACTTCCAATATCTCCTATAGGGGAAATCTGAATTTTAGGTGAATTAGCTCAATATTTGACAGGATTACAAGGCATAGATCTTAATTGAATACGCTAGAATAAGAACATCCCAACTCCATGTGCTGCCTTCTGTTAATCATATTTATAAAATATAAATGCATACAAATTTCTGAAAATGCTTTCACATCACTAAAATAGCATTTCTATGTCAATATCCTAATCATAGTGTCATATTTGACCTTGTAGTTTACTTTTTTAGACATTGTTAGATAATTGTTATAGTGCATAATTGCTATGTTAAACAGTCATAATAAGAACATCCCAACTCCATGAGCTCCTCTCTGCAACTATATGCCAGGAAAAGTATCTAACAATGTCTAACAAAGTCAACTACAAGGTCAAATGTGAGACTATGATTGGGATAAAGACATGAAAATGCTTTCTAGTGATTTGAAAGCATTTTTCGAGATTTACATGCATTTATATTTTACATAACTTAACAGAAGGCAGCACATGGAGTTGGGGTGTTCTTATTCTAGCGTATTCAATTAAAAGTCCCATTTATTATCATGTTAATATACATCACAATTCTTAAACCAATGAGTCTGTAATGAACACTATAGTCCATAAATGTTGAACTTTGTTAAACTTTGAATTGGACAACACTAAATAGTGAAGTCTTACAAATAAGGGAGAGGGTTGAAATTTTGATTAAAATACACAATTATGTAAAAAAGCTTAGTTGCTGCTTCAAAAGTCAACCAGCAGTTCTGGCAAGTTCCACCGAAATAAACAATAGCCAACCGCCCAGAACTTGCAGGCAACCGCCAGTTGAGTTTTAATGCATCCTCTTATCAAAACACTTCTTGGTAATTCAAAGTTCCTACTAATAACCGAGTTCATGACACACCTCTAACATATTAAACAGAGTAAGGAACGAAGATATTGCTGTGTTACTAGTAGTAGTCATTATAAACCATGGAAATATATCATATTTGACTACCAGACATCTGTGGATAATGCTGGATGAATTCAGCATTTGGAGTTCAAACTTGTTGGTAAAGCCACAAGCTAATAAACACAGCAATATTTTCTGACCAATGTTAATTAACATGATCACTTCATTATCATATAGATTATGTACTAACCAATTATTCACTGTTTTTTGCTTGAAAGCATGGGAAACAAAAATAACAACTTTGCAGCTAAATGATTTGATTTTGCAAGATACAGGTTTAGAACATGGCCGATCTTACTTGAACTTTTTGATATATGTTGACCATGCTTGAAAAAAAAATTATATATATATATCAGCTGTGGCAATGGATTGTTTAATTTGGATTAATTTGTTGTCAAATCGCTGGTCAAATGATGGAGGTGTTTGTTTTTACATTGATTTAGGATTGTGTTTACTGAACCCACATTGGTGGATTTAGTGTTTATTATTTGAAGTCATTAAATTTCCTACAAATCATGAACATCTGAATGTCATCTGAAATGTGTGGCGTAAACAAGCACATCACCTTGTGTAGTATGGAAGACTTAATATTTTCACACGATTACAGAGTTAATTCGACCAATCAAGACACGGGCAGTGCATTTTCGCTTTCGCTGCATAGCCACACACGCTCTCGGCATACACACCCTGCTGATTTGTTTTGTAGGAAATTCAATGATTTAATAATAGTTAGGTTTGTTGTAAATTAAAAGGTTATCCATGCCGAAAGATAACCTTTTAATTTTCTTGTGGGTTAAAAAAATTGGTTAAAATCAAAATGAAATAAAACAAATAACAAATATTTGTTGATTTACAATGAGTGAAATTCAAATTAAAAATCTTATTAAGCCCAGCTGATATAAACGTCGCTTCATTTCACTAATAGCATTCCTGTTTTATTTTTCATTCCATTGCTTTCTTCCAGTGCTCGTAAGCTACCTGTTCCCTACCACCGACCTACGCCTCCACGTAGTCCAACACCAAGCGAAAGCTCCTATTACTCGTACTCAGATGATTCGTACTCGGGCTCCAGAAGCCGCTCCAGAAGTCGCAGCCACGGGGGCGGTAGTTACCACAGTCACAGTAGCTATGATCGGTGACACACAGAGCTGTAGGGCGTTTGTGATGATGTGTGCGCATGATATTGTCAACAGCTTATGGACAAGAGATATTTTCAGTAAATTGTTGAATTACTATAAACATGTGTAGGCATGATTCCCCTTTATAGGGAATATATCATACTTTGCTAACTGGCTGACATTCAACTTTGCAGTTTTTGCCACCGCTTATGTTTGTATGCACAAAAGAGGTTTTTGACTTGGACTGGGTTTTATGTTAGTCTTGGTTTAAGTGTCATATTTTTCCTCATGAAATTGTAGTTACTTGCAGTTTCTTACTGCAATAGATACTCATGTTTTAAAGATTTATGTGTTAAAGAAACTACAAAAACGTGAATTTTTAAAGAAGAATATACATTTTCGTATGATGCAAATTCTAACTTTAAACCCGACCCAAATCTTAAACCTCTTTTGTGCATATTGACTATGGAGTTTGTATTTTGATTGGTTTGTTTGTGGTTCATAGCCAGTTGATTGGTAACTATTGATGTCAACTCTATACCACAAATATGACTGCTTAACTGGAAAAAAATAAGTTTAATCATACCCAATTATCTTATGTATTTCAAGATTCTTGTTTGAAGGAACAACCACTTGCCATTTGCTGCAAATAGCAGTCTTTAAGCTGTTGAAAATAATGCTGTCGCATGTGTTCATGAACTCCCTGTGTTTTCGATAGGATTATTTGTTAACATACATTGCCAAGAGTATTAACTGGGAAGCAAATCATTTTAACGTTGAAATTATTGACAAAATGTTGAACTCATATCACCAACATGAATGAGTGAGGTTTCTGTCTCTTGACAGATAATCCCAAGTTGATGCTGTTGGCAGCGTAATAATGAACCGTTTTTAGCTTTAAATTGACCCAAGGTTTCAACAAATAAAATTCTAGACATTTTGAATTTGTGTTAGAATTCGTGTACATTTGGTAAAATCTGTACTTATCCAGATTTAGAATGATTGCTAAAAGTTCTGTTTGTCGAGGTTGTTGAATTTGACATATCTGACCTGCTCCCATGAAACCCGGACAAAGTCGCCAGAACACTTATGGAGTTACACCCCAATACACTTATCTAAAATCAATAGAAAACAAAGAAATTTTCTTTGGAAATATTGACTTTTCATTGACAAAATAGTGAGCCAAGTAGGAAGGGATAAGTCATTTTAAAGCTGGTAATGTCAGCATTTTCAATATGGACAAATCAGAAAAAATATTTTTCCCGACTTTGTCCGGGTTTCGTGAGAACAGGTCACATATTATGATTTGCTCAAAATTGATTGTGTTGTGATTGACTAATATCAGTAACAAATTTCAAAAATTTAAATAAGATAAAAGAAAACACAACAGTATCCTTTCTTTTGTCTTCTCAAGTAATTCATTGATCAAGTATTTTCAAATAAAAGTTTAGGATTTACAAGAAACCAATTTTTCTACACATTGTAGCTTCTTAAAACCTGTGTACTGTGATTGAAATCCTACTGGTATATCCAGCATGTGTAATCACATCACAAATGTGTCAATTATTGTTGTGATTTGTGTTTCGTAATGGGAAGTTTTGTCAAGTTCAACAAGAACTCATTTGTTATAAGAGAGACTTGGGTAAACAAGTGCTCTGACCAATCAGACAACAGAATTGATTGGGTGACATTCCCAACCAACCGAGAGACTAGGAAACTTTGGGTCATTATGAAGCTTAAAGTTCATTTTTGTAAAACAAATTTTCTTCATATAGTGCAACCATCATGTAATATAAAAAAATTCAGTTAATTTATTTGTAAAGTTTCAGTATTGAGGACCATATTTATTTAACTTATACTTTTTAAGTTCAACAAAGGTTTTATTATTATAGTGAGAAATTTATGTCATAGGAGTGTGCTAAATCATGATGTGTATGAGTAATAGGGAATCTTGCTATATGAGAAACAGTATGGTAAATATCTTACAGTTACTGTATAGAGGGAAATTTTCTCTGAGGATTTATTTTTGCTCTTTTCGCTGTTGACTTCTCAACCGTGAAAATAAAACCCCACTAAAATAGTATTTATACATAGACATCAATGGACAGATGCTAGAAACTGTGAAAATAATACACTCAAAATAATATGGCTCAGTCCAAACCGTGAACATTTAACCCCGCTAAAATATTCCTCTATACAGTAACCAGTTTAACACAAATTCATGGTATCAAAAGCCTTGCTCACATCATGTCAACAGGTGCTTCAAACATACAGAATACTTTAGGGATGAGACTTTTTCATTTGAAGGTAGGAATTACACTCACTTTTTAATCCCTGTACAAATGTAAAGGTGATGTAAAGTCTCCTCTCTTTTCATGATATTTTTCCTTTTTTTTTCCAAGAATTCTCATCTCTGATTCTTGTGACCAGAAAGCAAATCTTGGTGTTAGCAGGGTTCACATGTTATCACATTTTGTGTTAATGAGGTATAACTCAAACTGTAGTGTTTATCCTTGGGTAAAACATATACCAATCAGTACAACGTTTTGTGGTTTGGTAAAAGTCAAATATTACAGTATAATGGCAATGAGGATAAAATTTAGTTGATGAATTATCTGTTTGGCATTTAACAATGTAACAGTGTTTCACTTATATGACCCCTTGGTATCATTTGGGGGTTTGCTTACCAAGCTCGCTAATCCAAAAGCTTGTTAGTCCGGAAACTTTATTCAACAGGAAAAATATCACCTTGAAAAAGGCTCGCTGATTTAAATTTAAAACAGGCTAGCCAGTTCTAATTCTGAAAAAGGCTCCATGCTTTTAAAATTCGGACCAGGGAGCCGTTTTTGGAGTTTGGACTAGCGAACCTTTTTAAAAATTTGGACTGTTTAGTCTTTTTATATAATTGAACTAGTGATCTGTTTTCAAAATTCGGACTAGCAATCTGTTTTTGAAATTCGCACGAGCAAGCAGTTGTAAATATTCGGACTAGCTAGCTGTCGGACTAGCAAGCAGTCAGACTAGCAAGCTTTTAGACTAGCAAGCTGTCCCCATGGTTTCAACACTGTTGTATACTGCTAAACATAACAAGCGTTTTAGCTAAATGCATACCATATGTTAGCTTATCCAAGAAGTCAAAATTTGACAGACAGAATTTGGGCCGCAATTTTTATGGAGCAGGATTTTCCAAATAAGTTCATTGATACCCTAATGCAAGTTTTACAAACAATGTCTGTCTTTAGATATTGTGAGGGTTTATTCAAGGATGTTATAATGAGTATAAGCTGAGCAGTTATTTATAAATGACATGTGTACTTTTATGTAAGTACTTTCAAAATTTGTGAGTTTTTATATTTCTCAATTGTAAATATACATGACTGATTTTGATCTGTGTATGAGTATTATGAGTACAAATTTCAAATGTAAAGTAATAACTAAGTAGGTAACCTATAGGTTTGGTTGTATGAAACCAGTGGTAGGAATTTTAGAAAGCCAACAATGCCAAAACTTGCATTTTATTTCATTTGATACCAAATTAAATAGATATTGTGATTAAATATTAGGGTGGTATTGTACACTTAATTTGCTACATATATGTGATGACTCACCCCGAAAAGGGGGACTTTGCGACAGAACACTTTGCGAGAAACTGATGAAAATAGGCAGCAAAAAAAAAGAGAAAATAATAAGAATTTACAGCAGATTTTCTGTTGTAAAATTGAACGCCTTGATCGATTTCAACAAGAAAGGTGTCATTTTAAAGCTTAGAAAATGATGTAACAGATAAAATCAAAATTATATAATCTGCAAAGTCCCCCTTTCGGGGTGAGCCATCACATATAGACATTGTAGAGGCAAAACACGGTAGTTAGTATATGTGACACCTTTTAAGGAAAATGAGTCCTATGTCAGGGATTTTAAATGTTGATTTTTATTATTATTTACAATCAGATTGATTGTGCATTAAAGTGCTGAATTTTGACTCCATTGTTATTGGTCACATGGCTTCAGAGATATGATAATTCTTTGAACTCTGTAAAGACGATGAAGAACATGATAATGTGTTATCTTTATTGCCCTGTAGCTCAAAATCAATATTTCTGACATCTTACTCATTCCCTTTTCTCATGTCACATAAGGCCAAAAAAAAAAGAACTCTGTCTCAGGTTCCTTAGGCCAAAAACTCCAAGCGCTACGCCTTTTTTTTTTTTACTCAAAAAGGCTATGCGTACGCAGAAATCATTTTTTTATTTCGTTTTTAGGTCACTTTTTTTTTTCGGCCGCTTCGGGCCCGATTTCCCCCCCCCCCTTTTTTTTCTCTCGATGTAAGAAAAAAATAAAAAAGCAAAAAATCTCCTGAAAACCTAAAGAAAAAATAAGTAAAAAAATTATTAACCAATTTTTAACCATATGCACGCAGGAAGCTGAGACAGAGTTGTTTTTTCTTTGGCCTAAGCTATTTAGATTTCTAAGGGAATCAAAGTATTAAAATACTTTGTTGTGTTCTTATACGTGAAGAACAAAAACTAAGTAATCTTCTATGGTGAAATGAAGACAGGATGCGGAGGACAGAAGAAGCATTTTGAAGATACACTCAAGGCTGTCAAAAGCTTAAACATGGACGTGAATAGTTCAGAAACCTAGCCCAAGATCATTCAAAATGGTGCAGCCTCATCAAAGTGGATGCAGAATATGTGCAGAAGCCTGCAACTTGTAGGTGTTTGTATAACAGACTTTGTCCCATCTTTGTCATACTCGTCTTATCAGTCATTCGTGCCCCCACAAAACTTGTGTGAATTCTGAACTTGTCTCCCACCCGCACCCCATGGTCATTAAGTCAAGTTGTTATTATAGTGCACCTTAATAAGGCCAAAAGAATAAAGTTGTTTGGTTGTCCCCCACCGCCCGCCCCTATTTTCGAATTTGGAAAAAGTTATTACTGTAAAAAAGTATTATACTGCGCCTAATTTTCAGATAAATTTCCAGAAAAGTTTTATTTTTCTTAAAGAATGTTGATCTTTTGAAAATATTTTTAAAGTTTTTGTTTTCATTTTAATACGGTTTCTAAACTTGTATAAAGAGATTTTTCGGTACAGTAGACTTTATAGATGCCATAATGAGGCAATTATTTGATGTAACTTCGACCTACATTTGAAAAAAAAATCTATAAAAAAAATCTGCCCGCCTGCACTTGCTCAAAAAAAAAATTGTGG
>JXSR01S019447.1:81450-99424 GCA_000969725.1 Ophiothrix spiculata | reverse complement strand
CACGGACTTAGTTTTCAAGAAAAATATTAAAATATGGCAATTTTTAGCTTCAAAACACTACTCAGAGTATATGCGCATGCATATTGCGGCATTAACCTACTCGGAAACTAGCGCGTACTGGTACGCGTGGACGGCGCGTGGACCAAACACCTTAAGGTGGAGGTATGGTAGGCCGTCAAAGTCCGAGGGTAAGGGCCAGGGGTGGTGGTTGTCACCTAAAAAAAAAACATTCTGAAAAATATCTGCATGGTATGGACCTGAAATAACGAAAAGAGAATATTTCGGTCCTGAAATGCTTTGTGACATCATAATTTCGTATATTTCTTGACCGAATTTCATGATCTTGGTATCAATGGAAAACGCAGACCCTAACCTATACTATAGTACCAAACTTTTAACTTTGAGGGTGTCCATTTTAAAATCACAAGGGGGTGGTGACCACCACCTCAGGAAGGCGTGTTATAAAAAAGGCAGAAAGACGAGAGTTAATAACAAATAAAAACTACTGATCTTCAAAAAACACAAGGCATCTTGTATATATATAATGGTGCAGACTCTTTTGCTTATTAAAAAATGAAGGAAATCAGTAATTCCTAAGAGGAGTTATGTCTGTTTTTGTAAAGAAACTCATTTTACAAGCTGTCCATGGAATTGATGAGCAAATAAAATGCAAAGATTCTGAAAAGTGTGAGGGTCGGAAAGTGATCGGAATACACACCTTAAGCTCAGCACATACAAACTTGACATTTAAATATGGAATATATATTTTTCTGTTGGTTTCCATCTTGAATAACCCGCCATTTCTCTCACTGATTTCTCTGTAATTACTAATTTTGGAGACTTGCGCTTTTTCATGTTTGTAACTACACTTATAAACTTCAAACCAAGGGTATTTTCAAGCTCACTGAAGTGACACAGAGACAATAGGAAAATTGAAGGTACAAATATCTTCGAAAATTAGGTCCAAAGCCGTCAACTGCAATATTAAACAAAGGAAAATTAATTTGCCATATTTTCTTTCATACGTTCCCTAGAGATGTGAAACTCAACAGAGTTGATTAACACAATGTTGGTGATACTTTTTGATCAATAGATATATGTCCTCTGTTCCCACTGAGAAGCGTAATACGCCATGACTCTCCAGGGCATGCTTTCCATTTGTTATTGGAGAATTTGTTCGGGTATCTATCCCAAAGCACCAAACACAGCCCCACAGCACTCCTTCACCTCGGAGGAACAATATAACATGCTGTTAATCCAACGTGTTTCTTAACCCAAATGTTCTCATAAGGATTAATATCTGAAGATCTTGCCGGACCGTGGGAAAGAACTCAACACCCTGATCTTCCACGAAAGTCCGGATTTTACGAGCACGACGGAGGCTAAAGTTGTCGATATATGGAGCATAAAATTGTTTCCGAAGAAGCCTTTAGTCAATGACACTATCAATGCTTCTAGAATGCATCTTTACTGTGGCTGATGGAAGCCACCTTCCAAGGTGATCAGGACCGATTTTCTACCTGCATGTTAAGCATCCAGAAGAAAATGTTACCTTCTTCTGGATATATTGTTGATAGCATGCATACTTCAGTATAACCCTTCTCTGTATATCTGCGGTCCTGATACGTCCATATTGGCAGTATATTTCAAATTTAGTCTAATCTCTGAAGACAACGTAATCTCATTGAATGGACTTAAAATGTAAATTGATCTGTAGCTCAGTCAAAGCGTCGCTGGGAAAGATGTTTGGTCAAGATATTTTCTTCAGGGGTTTTCTAGCATGATCGCCACTTTGAATAAAGTGAGAGTTTACCAGTGTTCTTAATACGAGCTTGTTTTCTGAAAGATCATGGTGTTGGACACTTGACCTGTTTGATAAGATCTTCAGATATGAACTCTATTGAGGACTTCTCGGCTGAAGAAAACCATCGATGAACAACAAGTTACATCAAACCACCATGTACATGAGTAACTTTAAGCTGTGCTATATACTTGGGCTGGAATACTATTGGAATGTCCGCATGGCGAGTCTATGCGCCGCACGCTTCTTATGGGTGACATAGCAAACAGTGTTTGTTCATAATTTGTAACCTACAATATGTTAAATAAACTTGTAAAATTTCAGGCGTCCAGGTAAAGTATTAAAGAAACTACGGCAAATTTGATTTCCGCAATTCCGTATTATGGTGCACGAGTTTGGACCTAAATTTTAGAGGTTTTTGTGCTACCAAGTTCCCCATTTTTTCTGTGTCACCTTGGTATAAACTAAAAGGGTCTTAGTTCGAAGTTTACATGTATATCTACAAATACGAAGAAATACACATTCCTGGAGTTTTCATAAACCGAGATATGGCGGATTATTCAAGATGGAAACCAACAGAAAAAATATAGGCCTATTCCATATTTAATGTCAAGTCTGTATATGCTTTCAAAATGTCCAGTGACTTTTTATCATGGTATAAATTTCAACGGGTGCAGGTCGTTGTTCCGACGTGTCATTTCTCCGAACGGTTTTTACTCCGAACATTTTTTTCTTCGAACGGTTTTTACTCCGAACGGACGTTTCTCCAAATGGTTTTTACACCGAACGGTTTTTACTCCGTTCGGAGAAAACACCGTTCGGATTTATAATCTTAAGGGAAATATTCTAAACAGTCACGTTAATTGCGGCAAACCAAATGAATACGGGGACCCATGAATACACACTAAACTGACGCCTAGGTAGAACAATGTGTGGAAAGATGTCAAGAAATTGCTTTTCGGATTAAAAAACTGTCGGATCAAAGGACTAAAAATCATTCGGAGAAACGGCCGTTTGGAGTAAAAACCGTTCGGAAAAATAAACTGTTCGGAGCAAAAACCATTCGGAGAAACGGCCGTTCGGAACAAAAACCGTTCGGAGAAATGACACGTCGGAACAACGGCCTGTCCCCATTTCAACATTCAAAAACCTGAATCAATACGACATCGACAACATATATTTTTTATAAATATTATTTTGGAACCAAAAATGATAATACTTTTTGTATAGACTCAAAAATTTATAGTCTAGTTCCCAGGCCTGGTAGGGAGGAATTTGTGAAACGAAACCAATCAAACAACCTGCCATGGTTTATACGAAAGTATGGACCAATACATAAAATTATGTATTATATGACATATTGAATATCCAGAAACTATTCATGCCAATACAATGTCAGATAGTTTTGACTAAATACAACTTCATCCCAGTCATGATGAGGTATCAGACAAAGAAATACATTGTTCTATTGAAATAATTTTCTGCAATAAAAGATCATTGAAATTTAAAATAAATGTACAAAATACGAAATGACGCTTATGCGAAACATGACTAGGTTAATGAGGGGAGCGTGGCCGAGCGGTTAGAGCACGGGTCTCGTAATACAGAGGTTGTGGGTTCGAGCCCCGGGCCAGGTGGTTTACATCTCCTTGTTTCCTTGGGCAAGAAACTTTACTCTAATTGCTCAGTGGTTCGGATAGTCACGTTAAGCTGTTGGTCCCCTGTGCGAATGCTCCTTCTTGGGGCGCTGCGTACAGTGTATACCTGGTGAGTCTACGGTACTCATATAAATTTGATAGGTTAAGCTCTGTAACACTTCACCGTATAGAGCCAAACCGTACGAACAACGTACACTGTTCAGTCATTGAAATACATCATATCGATTACCAAACCAGTGTTCGTTATTCGTACGTTATTCATACGTTTCGTAATGTGTGACAGAGCCCTTAAAAAACACAATTATTTTAATCTACATCATGTCGCATAAGAGCACATTACATTGCATAAAATAATACATATAATTTGTATTAAATTACACATGTATCTCGTTCTAAATGACATTATCATGTCTCGACTTGGTATGCATGTAAGCTGCAGTGCACTTTCAGCAGTCAGATTACATCCAACATGCATTGACAACGTTTTGCATTTTTAAAGTGGACTTTGCGTTTTCACATAATTTCGGAATATATCTAGATTATCATTTTAATATCTCATTTTAATGTGCAAAAATGATTGATTTTCAACTACTTATTATTGTAAGGACGTTAACACTTAAAGTGGTAAGGGGGGGGGGGGGTCCATATGGACCCAACATTTGGTCTTAGCGCAAAAACGCGAAGTAATTTTTCATCGCCCCTCTATGTATTTGTCTAACTTTACCATACCCTTCACTTGGTGGCCAAAAAAATTCAAATCGACCCACCCCTTCCCATGCTAATTGGCATAAATAAGCATTTTCGAGGGCGCTCTTCAAATTTGTGTTGCCCATAAAATCGTTATCGAACAACTTTTTTCAAATTTTATTTCAGGAATGTATTTGTACTTACATACTGCAAATATGAGCCAAATTTTATTGAAAAAATCCATTGGGAAGTGAGTTTTCAAATTTTTGGCGGGAAAATTTTGACACGACACGGCAAAATTTGTTTTGGCCGCCATTATGAAACAGTTTGTCCGATTTTCGAAATGTTTTCTTTGTAATAGTTCTTTTGAGGTACTTTACCTGTGACCAGAGTTTCAAAGTAAAATTCTTTCGCGAAAGCGCTCTTTCGGGGTTGGGTCCATATGGACCCTCCCCTAGACCACTATAACGAGCATGTGGAGGACCTTGACCACTTAAGTGTTAAAAAAATTGTACGGGGATGCTCAAAGTAGACTTCAGAATTTTGACCATCTCTATACCTCAAAAAGCGTGATTTTAAGACTCATCTCTATACAGTTTTTCTAGAAAAAGCACCCAATTTATGGCAAATTGGGTGCTTTCTTTGCAAAATTTTCCGAAATACATCGAATTTTGCAAGTTGGGCGCATTGGGTCTGTGACGAAAACCCACCCACCAATATAGAACCCCCCCCCCCGGGTTTCAGTCTTGATTGGTACGATATGAGCCCTATAGTCACATTGTGAACTGGTCGCACGATCAATCTTGACAAATGAAACTTGTGCAGCCAACCAGATTCAATTTACGATCTACACCACCGCGTTATCTGATGATAAATTTCCCGATATTTTTGTTTTTGAAAAATGCGCAATTTAGAAGTCTGGATCAGGCAGACATGTTTTTGATCAAGAAAAACAAAACGAGTAAACTAGTGAATGTAAACGAGTGAAAATTTCACTCCCCAAAAGATTGAAACTCTTATAAACCACTAAAGGAAGGAGTGGTTTTGTATTTCAAACAGCAAATTTCCACTCATAAAGAGTGAAAATCACTCTAAAAAGAGTAAATTTCCAATCGTTGGAGGAGTTAAACGAAGGATAACTCGAAAAAGAATTGTCCTTCGTTTAACTCCCCAAATGAGTGGAAATTCACTCTTTTTAGAGTGATTTTCACTCTTTATGAGTGGAAATTTGCTGTTTGACATACAAAACTACTCCTTTCTGAGTGGTTTATAAGAGTTTCACTCTTTTTGGGAGTGAAATTTTCACTCGTTTACATTTAGAGAGTAGTCACTATTCATTATGTTCATAATGATTTTTTTTCATACTGTATTAACAAACAACAGCA
Source organism: Ophiothrix spiculata (assembly GCA_000969725.1). Classification (NCBI taxonomy): domain Eukaryota; kingdom Metazoa; phylum Echinodermata; class Ophiuroidea; order Amphilepidida; family Ophiotrichidae; genus Ophiothrix; species Ophiothrix spiculata. The sequence continues at coordinate 93,893 of JXSR01S019447.1, read as the reverse complement.
ACATAAAATCACGACGTGAAATTCAAGACATGCGCGACAATCAATTATTTACCTTTATCGTGTACCTAATGACATTTTACATGTTTAATTTTATATCATTTCGTTTGAACCAAATGGCTCAGTTGCTTTTGCCTCCTACCTTCCCTGAAATACGCAAAGACTTTTAACATGTATTTCTACATGTGTCCCGTCATATCTAAAGGTACCTTAATACCGGCATAGTAAATTACGAGATACGGGCCATTGAAGCTGAGCATAATCAAAAATCACGTCCAAGGTCGAATTTCTAATTTCATCAGAAATGTTACCTTTGAAGTGTATTCTATCATATTAATCAGGTTTCAACATCTAAAACACAAGACAAATGTTTTAAAAATCGATATAAAAATCCTTTCCCCGTTAAAGTTTTACTTAATACAAAAACTTCAAACTCGATTTTCTCATAACTATAATTTTCCGAATCAGCCCGTTGCCTTATGCCAATTTGGATGTAACTTTGCAACCGAACGTCCAATAACCAAAAGTAAGGTGTCATTTCAAAGCTTAAAATCTCAGCTTTCAGATGAGACCAAAAAATCCATTTTAATTTTGCCGGCCTTAAGGTACCTTTCGATATGACGGGTCACAAATGGTTACAGGAGTAAAGTGCTGTTGCAGTGACGATATTTACTTGATTGATGTAAAACAAGTCGTGACCCGGTTCAGGATGGTTGTTTACTGACATTTGAAGCAAAATCTAGTTATAGGCTATGATGTAATCACATGTACTTTGTGCAATAAACAAATCTCAAATCAGGTACAGCGTTTTCTTCACGGGATTGAAGTAGGATAAGAATCTATATCTGATAAAGTATGAGGGTTCGGTAATAATACACGTAGTTATCGATTCACTGAAGTAGCGAGATACTCTCAAGTTTGAAACCTTAAAGTATCTTCATTCATGTTAAATAATAATGATTGACGCAAAGTGATGTTAGGCATGTCATTTTTCAGCTTGATAGAATTGATTTTAAATCTGTCACTAAATTACTAAATCTAATATCAAAGTTCTAAACATCACCATAATTCAACAAATGGCTCAGCAAATATGTGCCCGTCATATCTGAAGGTACCTTAAGGGTTTTTTTGGTCTCATCTGAAAGTTGAAAGTTCAAGCTTTAAAATGACACCTTGCTTTTGGTTATTGGATGTTCGGTTGCAAAGTTACATCATTTGCTAAAGGGTATCGGACTGAATCAGAAAACTATAGTTCTGAGAAAATCGAGTTTAACGTTTTTGTACTGAGTAAAACTTGAATTAAGGGAGAATGTTTATATTGGTTTTTAACACACTTTTCTTATGTTTTGGATGTTGGAACCTGATTAATATTTCAGAATAAACTTCAAAGGTAATATTTCGGATGAAATTAGAAATTCGACCTTGGACGTGATTGTTGACTATGCTCAGCTTCAATGGCCCGTATCTCGGAATATACTATGGCGACCTTAAGGTACCTTTAGATACGAATGACGGGGCACATATACGAATACATTACATCAGTCAGAAATATGTATTAATAACAGCTTGTATTAACCCAAACAGAAATAGTAATCTTTTTATCATTTCTAAAACAAGGCTTCTTATATTAGTGCTGTTATCTGTGAATCATTACAGCAAGATTACATGGTATATTAAATGATCAAACTTTGATTTTGTAAGTATTATCGAATGTCTTATATGATGTGTGAATGAAATTGATGTTATATGACTGCTGAAAGTCCCGCTGAAAGTGCATTGTAATGGATATTGAACTCGCCTGCCTGCGTAGACAGCCGAGCGAACGAGGCATGATAATGTGATAATGTCATCTATAATGAGATATCATGTTATGCGAAGTAATGTGCCATGGTGTACATAAGATGATGCTATTTTAACACACTGCATTCATACGGGTGCAAAGTCATCGATTTTCATTTTGTAGATTAAAAAATCGGGTATACGTCTGCCCCGGGGTGTCTGTTACCTCTGAATAATGTTGAGGATTTCACATTTTAATACAATTCTGTGGCAAAAATCACCCATATGTTATCCTGAAAATTAGCACTCATTTAGTTTTCGATTCCTCCACCCATCATGTCCATACCACGTCCTTCTTGTAACATTTACTAAATGGCTCATTCCAAAGTAACGTTTTTGACCGAAAAATTGGAAAATTTCACTTTTAAATGGCCACAGACCCTAGCATAAACATTATATCAACAAGTTTGTTGTTGATAATGGTGCTCACTGATCATGCTGATGGGGTCAAGACATGTATATGTTTGATAATTAAATCAATTGCCAAAATCCTGAGTAAAGTCCATGTAACGTTCGGTAACGTTTGTGACCGCGCACGGAAATGGTTTTTTGCTCCTTATCACTTCAAACTACAATTTCTCTGAAGTGTCAACGATTTTTTTATTGCGCCTTATACCGATTATGGGAAAACATATTTACAAATATTTCATAAAAGTTACAGAACATTATATCGCCAGGATTTGTTTTAATGCATTGTTTTGTGTTGTAACGTTTGGTAACGTTTGTGACATTTTGGTGTAACTTTTTGGTAACGTTTGTGACATTTTTGAAACAAAACATTTGCTCATTCATGCACGGATATACAAACTTTACAATTTCTGATTGGAAAATACTTCTCACGTACAAAGTAACAAATGTATGACTGAAAAACATGTTTATGTGGTCGAATAAAAAAAGCTGATATTTTGTTTGAAATCAAAAAAGGTTCAGTTTCCCCTGGAATGAGCCAAATGCATGTTAAAAGCCCTTGCGTATACAGCGTGAGGTCTTTCTTTTTAATGTGGGCACCCATAAAAGGTGGATTTGTTACATTGAGAATGATTTATACATATCTTTTGTCATATCTTTTCAGCAATCCCATGAAATGTTTTAATTTTGGTATCATTTTAAAGACAATTTATTTGACTTTCAAGAAATTAAAAATAGAACCCAAAATAAAGTGATTAAGTAGGCTTAATAACCTGTTAAAGCTAATTAGCCAGGGTGGAGGCGGGTGTGGATGAGGCATCATGAAAATTGTGCATCAATTTTTGTGTCATATCTTCTTAAAAATCCATTGAAGTGTCATAAATCTGATTTGATTTCAAAGGCTGGTTATTGTTTATCAAAATCAAGTTGGAATTAACCCGAATAAAGTTGATCATTAACGCTAATAACAAGTTAAAGTCAATAAGCTAATTTAGCAGAAATCAAAACGGGCATAAATGCGGTTGGTGTGGATGAAATATGTACATTGTGCATCAAATCTTATCATAACTTTTCAATAATTGTATGAAATGTTATAATTTTGGTATGATTTTGAGGATAATGTATTAGTCTATAAAATCAATTAAAAATAATAGCCAAATAAAGGTGTTTATTATCTCTAATCAACCATTACCAGGAGGGAGTTAGGTATGGATGAAGTGAGTGAGTTGTAACGCAAATGGGCCCGACCTCAAAAAATATGACCGTGAGTCAAAAAGAAGTTGACCGAGATTCAAAACTGTATAACAAAAGAACTATACTGTTAACAACTGTTAAGAATCTTGGAAATGTGCAGACTCTTCTGCTTATTTAAAAAAAGAAGAATAAAGGAAATCGGTAAATGCTTGTTTTAGTAAAAAACCTCATTTCAAGCTAGAGTAATTACCTGTTTATGAATACCCTTCCTTTGACTGATATTTATACATTCAATCAAGGAGATTGGTCGTTCACACACTCTTAGAAGGCCGGGATCAAATATACGAGTAGTTTTCCGGATCGTTTTATTTTGATCCTTTAAGGGTCACTTTTGATCCAACGTGGATCGTTTTGATCCTTTTTCGGATCAATATATACAAATGGATCAAATTCACCAGGATCATTTTTGATCCGGTTTTAGGATCATTTTATTTTGATCTTTTTTGATTACAATATCAAAGTTTTGATCCGTATTTCTGGATTACTTTGATACGGAAAGGATGAGCTCATATTTGATACCGCGTTTGGATCTAACGTGATCTTTTGTCTCATATTTGAGTACACCCCATATCCACTACATAGCCGGGAATGTATACAATGGTATAAATACGATGATTTCACCACACTTGACAGCTGTCCCGTGGCCGAGTGGTTAGAGCGATGGTCTCGTAATTACATGGTGTACGTGCGGCGTGAGTTCAAACCCTGCTAGGGTCACTTCAGTGAGATATTTTTAGGCAGAAATATTTGATCCTTTTTTCGGATCAAGAATTGTGATCCTTATTTTTGGATCACTTTGATCCTTAAAGGGTAAGCTCATATTTGATACCTAAAAAGGATCAAAATTGATCCTTTTTGTCTCATATTTGATCCTGGCTTTCTAAGAGTGCAGGAAAAGCTGTCCATGATATGCTGATCTTCAAATGAAAGGAAAACTTAAAATGAACCATTTAACAACTAGGATTTTGATGCAGGAATTCCAAATACAAATATCAATCAATAATATTGTATGCCAGTTTAGAACCTGCCTGACACTGATTTTTTAAAGCTGGTCGTTGGTACTGGAAGTTGTACATCGTATGACACCTTCTGACAAGGCAGTTCGTAGTTGAAACCTAATTGCAAACACACGGGCCTTCAGGTTCAAAGCCGTTTTGCAGAGCAATGCTAAAGCAAACCGTTAGCCAGAATTGTTAAGTGCAAAAGAGGACCATGAATATCTGAGACTTAGATTGTGAACAGAAATGACAGAGCTTCAAACTGCATCAATCTTGGCCGAAGGAAGACAGGGTATTAGTAACAAGTGACTGCACAGCTGAAGTACTTACTTTTTACTCATCAATTCCGTGGACAGCTTGTATAATGAGTTTTTTTACATTACTTCTCTTGAGATTCAATCCTTTTTTTAATAAGCAGATCAGAAGAGTCTGCACATTTCCAAGGTGCGCGTGTATAACAATTGTTTAAAATATCAGTAGTTCTTTTGTTAGCCTATACAGTTCAGTCAATTTCAGTTTGACTCCCGCTGTATTGGGAAGGTATAGGGCAAAGCATATGGTTCAAACGGAATTGTACATAAACAAGTAAAATGTAATTTACTTAATTTGCTATACTAAAAGTGGAAGACATACTGTTTGGAGTCCATTATATCGATTGTCTGGGATTTCAAGTCATGATTTTTGTTACTGTTGTGCAATATTGCTCCAAAGAATAATCAAAAATCGTGGGCCATGTTATAAGAGGCTACATGCCCCGGGTACATGCCATACTTTACTTTGCCATTTATTTGTAATGTTATTGAATTTTTGTATAAAACTACTTTTGAGCAGCTTTGGAAAGAAAAGGCAATCTGAAATATCTTGTGAACCCACCGCTGTGACGAGATGCATGTTATTTATTTTTGCATGGTTACAAATATGGAATATATGCTACAGCTTTTTTTGGTTTTTAAGGAACTGACTGATAAAAAGTCTTCTTGTTACGTTCGATGCTAAGTGCATGGCAGACTTGGATCTGGTAAAACAACATTACATACTGTTTGTTGATATGACCTGTAGAGAGTTAAGTCTTACCTGTTAATTAATTGTTATTTTTAGCTTTATGAAATAAGTACCGAAGAAAGAAGAACAAATAAGAAAGAGAAAAGAAGAAGAAGAAGAAGAAGACCTAGTGACAATAAATATCGTGACAAATAACAATCACTTTTATTTATTTATTTATTTACACAATCGGCTATGACATCAAACAATTAAAAACATATTACAATAGATACAATAAGATCATTTAAAACATAGGAAAATCTTGCCTCAGTGAGCTAGCCTGGAGAAGCCAGGAGCAAAAAAATCGCTTTCACCTGGGAAGTGTGGCACCTCCAACTCACTGAGACAAACATATATATTGCACAGTAAAGACATATAAAAACAATGATGGGAAAATATATAAAATTTAGGAGTCCAGCTCCAGCTCTTCAAACGATATTTCAGTAAAATGTTTTTTGAGATATTTTTTGAATGTTGGCATTTTGGAATGCACTATAAAACAGTCTCTCACAGACTCAGGGAGTTGTGCCCACATTCGAGGGAGGTTTGCGGCAAGAGTATATTTGTAGCTGTCTGTTTTGAGAGTGATGTGGTCATTGAAAAGCAATTGATTTTGATGACGATTGTTGACGGACCAATTTGTGAAATTGAAAGGAATTGAATTAAGGAGACAGCTAGAAGCAAAACAAATGGATAAATATTTACGCCTGTTAACTAAATTCATGAGATTAAGTTCTTTGATACGCCCAGCATATGACTGCTCCCCCCTTCTCTGACCTAAAATAAAACGGGAAGCTCTTCTTTGAATGAGCTCTAAATTATTAACATGATTATGTCTATACACAAACCAAACCGGAGAACAAAAGTCAACAATGGGCAAAATAAGTGAGCGGTAAAGGGTGAGCAAGATATCTTTGTTTTGATTTCCAACGACAGTCCTGAGACAACCCAAGAGTTTATTGCACTTTTGGTAACATAAGAAACTTGATCATTCCATGTCAAATCATGTGACACTTGTACACCAAGTAAACGTAAACTGGAGGCAGATGAAAGTTGGTGCCAGAAACAAAATACTCAGGAGTGGGTTTACGTTTACGGCGACTTAAGCACATAACTTGACATTTCTTAGGATTGAGTTGGAGAGCATTGTTCTCTGACCACCAAAACAACTTGTCCAAATCATTTTGAAGGATAGAAATATCGGAATCTTCAACTATGTGACGGAAAAGAAAAGTGTCATCGGCATACTGAAAATTTTTAGAATGAAGATGTAAATTCAAATCATTAACATAAATGTTAAAAAGCAGGGGCCCCAGGACTGAACCCTGAGGCACACCTGAAAGAACCGGAACAAAATCAGAAGTTTTACTTCCAAAAACAACCCTCTGTCTACGATTAAGAATGAAAGATGAAATCCAGTTCAGTATGGGCCCCCTAAATCCGTAAGTCCGATGAAGCTTCTCTAATAGAACAGCATGGGAGATGGAATCAAAAGCCCTGCTATAATCAACAGAGACAAGATCAATACATGGGGATGGAGAAACACGGCGATCAAGAATTTTGTTCCACTCGCAAACTGCTTCACTGAGAGCAGTAGCACATGATTTACCAGTGGAAAACCCATGCTGATCTGAATAAAGAAGTCCATTCGCGGTGAGTTGATCCCTGATGTGGTCCGAAACAATACTTTCCAACAATTTAATAATGTTGGATGTGAGAGCAATGGGCCTATTGTTTGTAAGGTCACAACGATTTCCCTTTTTGTAAACAAGCTTAAACAGGAACAACATTTGCTGTCTTCCAACATAAAGGTAATGAACCTGAAGACAAAGAAATGTTAAAAATATGTGCAGTACAGAGCTAATATACCTAGAACATAGTTTAAGCATGCGGCATGAAATTTCATCTGGACCAACTGCCATTACCTCTTACTTTATTAGATAAATAATACAGATTCTATATTCATTTTAATCTCACGAAGCAAAGGCTGTATACCTTATTAGATCCTTGTTTATTGCTCAAAGCATATGTGATTACATCATAGCCTATAACTAGATTTTGCTCAAAATGTCAGTAAACAACCATAAATTGGGTCATGCTTTTGGTTTTTCATCAATCAATTATCTGATCACACTGCAGCACTAGAATACATGTTAAACTGTTAAAAGTACTTGCGTATTTCGGGAAGGTTAGTGCGGTAAAAGAAAAAAACATATGGTTTAATGTCAACGTCCCGACTTCATTCGCTCCATGATAAAGTGAGAGACATACAGTTTGGTGTCTATTATATTGATTGTCTGGCATTTTTAGGCATGATGTTTTGTTGCTGTTGTTTGAAAATATCGCTCCAAGGCTATATATGAGGTTAGATACGTACTTGCCTTACATTTTGAATGTCATCGAATTGTCGTAAATATCTACTTTCAAGCAGAAAAAAAGAAGAAGCAAATTGAAATAATCCTGCTTGCATTTTATTATTTATGATGGCAAATATGTCTTCGTAAGTTAAGAAAAAGAATCCGAAAGCAATGGCAAATTATTGGGGTAAATCATTTATGAATAGTGAGTATAGTTATATACATGTATCTTTTGATGGATAAGGAACAGTCCTTACAGTCCTTAAAAAACTAGTCTGTTATATGCTTGACTAGCTTTAAACTAGTCGGTCTACCCTGTCAAGCATGCTTGACTAGTTTATTCTAGTCAAGCAGATAGCCAAACCAGTCGAGCAAGCTGAACTGGTTTCAAAAATGGAAAAAATAGTCAAGCATGATCGACTAGCTTAAAATTGTTGCTAGACTAGTTTCGCAACCATTCTGGAGAAAAGAAGTCCGCCTGGACTGGTGGATTGACTAGATTAAAACTAGTCAAGCTTTACTTTCACGTCATGTCAAAGGTCATTCTAACCACCAAAGCATTTTTTTTTAATTCTTACAACGGACACTTGCAATGGAACTCGCCAAGTCAGCTGTTTCTACACAGTGAGGTATCTTTTCTTTGCTGAATCTGGTTGATACATATAGCCTATTCTTGATTATTTACTCTCTTTACTGCATAACCACATTATGGGTTTTTATTAACGCTGTATCAAGTCTATACATAACACATCACACGTGTGTCATCGACAGGCTGGTAAGCTTGCTGGTAAAACAACATACATGTACGTTGTGATGGACAAGCTTATGCTAGTCAATCAAACTAGTCGAGCCTGACCGACTAGGTAAAAGCTAGTCCAGATGGGCACCATCTCGACTAGTTTTTACCTAGTCAAAAACTAGTCGAGTGACTAGTATAAACTAGTCGAGCTGGGTCGACGAGCAAGACCGACTGGGCAAAAGTAGCTTGACTAGGTAAAAGCTAGTCCAGGTGGGCACCATCTGGACTAGCTTTTACCTAGTTGGGTCGTCAAGTTTAGGTTTTCAGTGTATATGAAGTGCAAGGCAGACTTGGATCTTGGATATACATTATATGGTGTAGAAATGCATGGTCTCATATTAGTGAGACATGCGGCGTTATGAAGTCCTTAATTGTATTTGAAGGATTACAGGGCCCAGTAATTCTTAATGACACAACCAAAGTTTATTTGTTTGATACCATAGTAAACATGGTAAAGGGTAGGGTTTCTTCTTTTCATCGATACCAAAATTATGGAAATTGTTCGATGATTGACGTAACAATTACGTAATAAAACATGGCTGACCTGTTGATTTTCATTGAAGCATAAAAACGGATCCCTACAATAAAGGTCTGTGGACAGCAGGACAGTCAGTTAAAAGTGGGAGAAATGTGTTACTTTTACACAAATAACTACATGTATGCAAAGATGCTTTAAGTATGTTTAAGTATCTCGTAAAAAAAATTTGTTCTTGGCAATATTTCTTCTGGGTAAAGTTTAAAACATTTTGATACCCCTTCGTATTACAAAATAATGTAAATCCGGTTCCTCGCATGATATAACTCTACACATTGACTGTTTTAGCACATCATGACATGTGTATATACTATATTTTCATTCATGTCATCACCTTTTCTAGTAATTTAAGTTAAATTCAAACAAACTTCTACTATATATACAAAATAAGATGATTTCTTGATTAGAGTTGCAACAAATATTATGCCACTCTATATGGCTTTTTGTTAAAACAAGTTGATCAAATTAAATCAATTCCATAAAACGATGCAATGTTTTTTTACATTTTTTAAAACTTAGATAATCCCTTCATGTAGACCAAAACAGATTCAAGCAGCTCATCTAAAATTGAGTGATTTGTTACTTTGTGTAAAATGCTCAAAGAACAACCATATTTCGCAATTGGTTTTGAATCCTCTACTACATAACAGCTTAGCACCTTAAGAAAATCCATACATTATTAATTAATCACTGAGGCAAAGGTTTTATGAACCTGTCACCAAGATTATCTGACACTCGTGTACAATGAGCACAATTTGCAAAATTGGGTGTATTTCGGAAAATTTTGCCAAAAAAGCACCCAATTTGCCCTAAATTGGGTGCTTTTTCTGGAAAAATGGTATAGAGATGGGTCACAAAATCACGCTTTTTGAGGTATAGAGATGGTCAAAATTCTGAGGTCTACTTTGAGCATCCCCGTACAATTGTTTTTAAGAACCCCCCCCCCCCGCATCCCATATACTCACAAATTTTGTATAATATTGTGCATTGATTATGACATTAATAGATTATTATTTACTGATTGGAAATGTACCAGGGGATCACGAGTCACGTTGTTCGTTATTATATAAAATCACATGTTCAAATATTCTCTTGAATACAACGATTTCAAATCCTCTAAAGGCACATTTCGGAATCTTTCATTGTGGACTAGCGGAATGCCCTTTTAAATCAGGCACGGGGAAAACGTTTGATTTCATAAGTTTGTTCCTGAAAGTTTGTATATCTGACAACATTTTCAAAAATGACTCTTTCTTTGGTTCACAAATACCCTGTAAGACAACATTATCAATTGACAGATTGACTCATGATTAAAAATCAGTTATTCTGTGCATACAACTGTGATTTTGCGTGTATAAAATCATTAATTTGCGACGAGTGTGATGTGAAAATGATTGGATGTAGGGAGTCAAATTAGAACGTATAAACATTTTGCCTGTGGTGTGCATTATTTACCTGTTTGATAACCATGTGAACTTAGTATTTTAATTAACGTATACAAAATGCGCTTGTTGTCATCGTCAGTCGTTCAATTAAGCCTAAGGGATATTTCACAGACTCCAATTTGTTTTTAAAACAAGCTTACGACTGAAACTTGATTCGAAGATTGTTTTTGTTTGTTTTTTCTTAAGAGGATCTTAATTATGTCTAGGCAATTGAGTTTTATTAACAGGCATGCGGATTTTAATCCATTCTAAGTCTTAAATCAACCCAGTCCTCTTTATGATGTTTGAAAAAAATGCAAAACAGCAATAAAATACAAGGTGAGATTAAGAAAAGCTTTTTCTGCACAGAAACAACAATTTTGCACCCAGAGCCACAATTGATGTTATTACAATTTCCCCATCTAGACAAATTATTATGACGGTATTTAGAATGCCAATGAATGTTCACTTAAGGGAGGGGCTGGCGAAAAACAGGTTCAGAAGATTAGGCAGTGTATCTACAAAGCTGTGTCTAGACTGATAGGAGCTAATTTGCGATTATATCAAAGAAGCATTCGACAGTCCGAAGAGTTATTAATGCAGTGGCATTCTTCAAATCGGTATACCATCTTTGTGTATTGCATTTAAAAATACCTGAATATGAGCACCACAATAATAAATTGTGTCAAACAGTAGTCCATTGAATTCCTTTCTAAGACTTTTAAGAGTACCACTATTGGCAAAAACTACCTCACACGCATTTCATCTTTATTTCCTGCTCAGCACACTCTATACTTTATAGTCCACATACTACGCTATGATTGGGGCCTTGTTTTGAGCTTAGTGTCATCTCTGTTACTCTGTGGTACTGGTTTTATAAAACAAGCACTCAAGATCGTTCATGCAGTTAGCCTATGATTCTTTTATTGATCATCAATTACGACAAGTGATAAAAACCTTTTCATGTTTAATAAAAGCCTAGTGACCTTGTTTGGCATAGGGGTAATTGTAATTGTATATCAAATGAAACATGATTCATACACTGGGATGATAAATACTTTATCGTACCAGTTCATACATGAGTCATTTTTGGAAATACTACATATGGCAGCTACTCCTTTGTGAGTTTCTAAGTGAGGATTTTGGAGGTAATAATAAATAGCTGCCATATGTACACCGGGTCTGAATCGCAAAGCGTGAAAAACCTGTCGCAGCTTCGGCGTATTTTTCTCAAAAACAGTTGTGTTTTACCCCATAAAGGTTGGTATCATTGTAATCTTGACCAAATAAGCTACATTATGATATATGTTTTAGGAAAGTCAGCTTTTTACTCAGCCATGTAACATCTCATGTTGGTCGAATGCGTTCACAAATTACTTCACATTAAAGCTCGAAGTCTATGCTATCGGATGAAACAAGTTTTTTGATCTGTTGATTTTTCTACTTTTTCTAAAATACGCCAAACCTCAACCAATCGTATAGCATTTGGTTTTATATAGCGTTAAGCGAAAAACTCCCGGATGTAGATTGGCCTGTATTTTAATAGCCAATCAGCGAGGCGTATTGAGCCGACCCACACTGCTGCGGTGGCAGGCTGTATAAATCGTTTAATATAATAAAGATGACATGTATGTGACCTATATAGTTGACAAGCACGTCAAGGCATTAATACAACTTAGTGTTGGAGCACAATCAGGCCACAATTTTGTGCGACCGGCTGCAACCTGCCCACAGCCTTAATTGTCCAAAATGGCGATTTCGATTGTTCACCACAAGACTATTGTAAAATAT
>JXSR01S019447.1:49483-68618 GCA_000969725.1 Ophiothrix spiculata | reverse complement strand
ACGCACTTTTACCATTTTAACATCTGTTTTGTGAAAGGGTAATTTATGTACACTTTTAAGCGAAAGATACATGATGTACGTAGGATGGGCTTAAATTGTGCAAGGATTGCAAAGTGACTTTGAAAAAATTTGTTTGAAATGATGTTGGATCCAAGTACAGAATATGAATGTTAAATTTCTGTAACTTCACCTGCTTTAAAATTGGTATACCGAATTATGGTTTGCGATTGTATTAGTTTTATGTTATATTTTCTCTTAACATGCTAAACTAATCTCAATTATCATTCCCCACATAATGTAAATTTATAGAGTAAACGTTACCTGCTTGACTAATGAACTCCATTTCCGTTTAAATTAAAAGCTAAGAAGCCGATGAAGAACATTGTGAGCCTGTTAGCACAACAATTAAATCACGATTTTGAGTGCATGTTACGAACTACGGACAAATCACTCATTTGATTGACACATTGAATGACCGTGTTTAGAAAACACTTTATATGAAAAGATAATTATTTTTCATAATATCTATAAAATACTCAAAAAGGTCTCAACGTTGCGACCTCAAACTTACAGACAAGCCATCTCCTGATCTTTGATGTTTCCACGCCGTTTGTAGTCGTCTGCAGTTGTTCAGATATAGTTATAATTATTGTTGGTAGTCGTTAATTGTTGTCAAACCGCACAGATACAGGCTAGGTGCGTTAACACTGTGACGTAGGGCAACGACGGGGTAAAACGGACTTGTAACTAAAAACTTGCAACTAAAAGCAACTGATAGTAACGATAGTGTGCGTGGCTAGCGTATTGTGTGCACGTTAACTGACTTTAACTAACGACGAAGGGCTAAAAATTCAAAACTGCATTCCGCGGATCGCACAGACAGTGTAAACGCACCGTTAATGCCCGTCACAAAGTCACGTTGTTGTTGCCGTTACCCGTCGTCAGACTTCCTTCCTTTACCATTTACACACGCGTCAGCTAAATTATGTCGATACAAGCCATCTTACTACGTTGCTTTGTTATTTGGCTTCGTCTAGAAATCATCACCCAAATCCAAACCCAAGTCTGATTTTGTTAGTAAATCTCCGCTCCTTTTCGAAGCCTTTCGTTACTTGTCGTCGTGGTGCCGCTGAAGGTCGTCACCATCCATCATTTAATCTTGATTATTTCTCTTTTGTCGTTGTTTTACATCCATAAGTTTGCCACCTTCCGTCGACGACAAGTCGTCACATTGTGAGCCTGTCGTTAGAACTTTCTTTGCTAATAGGTTAGTCTCCAAGGTCAGACATATCATCAGATGAGTTCTAAAATAAGCATAAAACCTATCTTGTGAAACCTTGTAGGAACGTTACACGCTTCTGCATCACCATTCTGTACCATAGGTTTATTTATTTGCACGAAATGATCTTATTCTAATTGAAACTGAAATTGTTTAATCTGATCTCCAGTATAGCCTGCTCCCATCACGTATGTCGTATTTAAATAAGCAGAACAGAATCACACACAAGATAAATACATGCATTGACAATATTCTGATTAATAACGAAGACCATAACTCAGTTTTCTATTATAATTACTGATATTACTGATCTCATGCCAACCGTATTATCTTCCAATATAGATATTTATATGAAATAGCAAAGTACTAAACATGTCATATGTATAAGAGAAAACGTTGTGAAGTTATCACAAATAGACTTAAACAAACAAAAGTTATCAAATGTAAATTGGCAGGAGATTTAAGTAATCATGGTAATGATGAAGTAAATACATGTGAAACACCTGTCACATAACAGCTTAGTGCCTAAACAAAACTCATCCATAAATAACCACGGAGACAAATTGTCTTCAAACCTGTCACCAGAAATCTGATACTCTTGTACAAGAGAGATTTGGCTTTCATCAAACTACAATGAAATATTCATAGCAGATATAATACACAATCCCCTAGAAAGATGTCAGTGAGTGCCATTTTATAAAGTCAATCCAAACAGTCTAGAGTGCTATATAAATGTTGTTTCATATTCTGCATTATGTATGACATCAAGAGATTCTTATTCATTGACTGGAAATGTTTGTCATTGATTCAAAATGGGATTGTCAAAATGAACTTTGAATTAGTGGAAACCCATGCTATAATTCTTCATGCAAATTGTGTATTCTTCAACTGTCTTGGTAAAGGCCAGATAATGTGCGGGTTTTAAAAATACGGACCTTTTTTGAATAAGGCAAAAACATTGATATTATACTTATCGCTATGCAGTGAACATGAATCAGATATTTTCTTCAGCAAAGACCATGTAACCATTATAAAATACATGTGAAACTGTTAAAAGTGGTTGCGTATTTCGGAGAGGTTAATGTGGTTAAAGAAAAAACACACATATGGTTAAACTTTAATCATACAATAATATTCTAACAAAAAACAACAACTGCTACAAAAACGAGATCATCAAAATCTTGTTATAGAATGCCTTAACGACAGGTGACACTAATTTTAGTCATGTTTCGTGTTTCTTGACATGCTTTTATATTTCATATTTTTCATAAAAGTTAACACAACTCCAAACTGAGGCTTTTTTACAGATAACATTTCACAAGTTGCTCACCCAGGAAAAGTAAATTGTTTGATATCCATTTAGTTGGTAGTTAAACGCAGTATCTGTTTGATATGTTCCATTTACTACTGCTATCAGCAGACTTTCATAATATGAAATGTAGTCCTTTTAGAAAAGACACTCTCCCAAAAGCAGAGGTGAAACATTTTGTCATCGGATGTTTTAAGGGAATAAAAGCGAAGGATGCGGTGTACGTGGGATGCGCTCATTCTTTGCGAGGATTGCAAAAAGATTTTGACAAGTAGTGAAGGTTTTGTTTTATGAACTACACGAGTCGTGTGTTTGGTATATTCATGCAATTTGATATAGCCGAACAATTTTATATGAAAGTGAAACGTAACATCCTAGGCAAAATATTTTTGTTTGCTCTAAAAATACTTGTGTTCACCCTTTGTAGTTTAAAACACCCATACACTTTTGGTTATGAAACTCCTCCTGTTACTTAACAGCTTAGTGCCTAAAGAAAACTCATCAATAAATTATCACAGAGGCAAATTGTCTTAAAACCTGTCACCGGAAATCTGATACTCTTGTACAAGGGAGATTTTGCTTTCATCAAACTACAATGAAATATTTATCACATATACAATACACAATCCCCTGGAAAGCTGTCAGTGAGTGCCATTTTATGAAGTCAATCCAAACAGTCTAGAGTGCTATATAAATGTTGTTTCATATTCTGCATTATGTATGACATCAATAGATTCCTATTCATTGACTGGAAATGTTTGTCAATGATTCAAAATATGATTGTCAAAATGAACTTAATCATGTTAATATCAGTGAATTAACCATGCTATACTTCTTCATGCAAATGGTGTATTCTTCAAATGTCTTGGTAAAGGCCAGATAATTCTTTTCAAAGGGGGTGTGGGTTTTCAAAATACGGAACTTTTTGAATGAAATATATGTACTACATGTATCCGTCTTTTAATTTTTAAGGAACTGACTGTAATCACCAGATAAAAAAGTCTGGTAAAACATCACATACTGTATGTTGATATGACCTGTAGAGAGTAAAGTCTTATCTTTCAATTGATTGTTATTTTGAGCTTTATATAATAAGCACCGAAGAAGCAAGAAAAAAATAAGAAAGAGAAGAAAAAGAAGAAGACCTAGTGACAATAAATATCGTATGAAATAAAATCAACAAATACCTCTTACTTTATGAGATTACAGATTCTTATTCATTTTAATCTCACGAAGCAAAGGCTGTATACCTTATTAGAGATTTGTTTATTGCTCAAAGTACACGTGATTACATCATAGCCTGTAACTAGATTTTGCTCAAAATGTCAGTAAACAGCAATAAATTGGGTCACGCCTTTGGTTTTTCATCAATCAATTATCTGATCAAACTGCAGCACTATACCCATGTAACCATTATAAAATACATGTGAAACTGTTAAAAGTGGTTGCGTATTTCGGAGAGGTTAATGTGGTTAAAGAAAAAACACACATATGGTTTAATGTCAACGTCCCGACTTCATTCGCTCCATGATAAAGTGAGAGACATACTGTTTTGGGTCTATGATATTGATTGTCTGGCATTTTTAGGCATGATGATATGTTGCTGTTGTTTGAAAATATCGCTTCAAGGCTATACAAGAGGTTAGATACGTACTTGCCTTACATTTTGAATGTCATTAAATTGTCGTAAATATCTACTTTCCGGCAGCTTGAAAAGAAAGAAGCATATTGAAATAATCCTGCTTACAATTTTTTTTATGACGGCAAACATGTCTTCGTTAGTTTAGAAAAAGAATCCGAAAGCAATGGCAAACTATTGGGTAAATCATTTATGAATAGTGAGTATAGCTACATGTATCTTTTAATGGATAAGGAACAACCAAATGATCTTAAATGATACGATGGATATATGAAGTGCAAGGCAGACTTGGATCTGGTAAGATAACATTACACCGCATGTTCTTCTTCCAAATATGACCAATGTATATACCAAAAACTTTTGAACTTTACACTGAAAGGATGAGATGAGTTATATCAATGAAATTTTGACAGAATAGACGCTCGTCTTTGTATACATTATGGTCTCATATTAGTAGTTTTACTTGATATACAAGTGACGATTGATGTCATGTATCTGCTTTTCACATAAGCTGTATGGAGGAAATTGAGACATGCGGCGTAATGAAGTCCTTGTATTTGAAGGATTACAGGGCCTAGTAATTCTTAATGACACAACCAAAGTTTATTTGTTTGATACCATAGTAAAGAGAAGGGGTTTCTTGTTTTCATCGATACCAAAATTATATAAAATGTTCGATGATTGACGTCACAATGACGTAATAAAACATTGCTGACCTGAAAATGTTGATTTTCATTGAAGCATAAAAACGGATTTTTTTTTCTTTTTTCATTGAGAGGATCCCTACAATAAAGGTCTGTGGACAGCCAGTTAAAAGTGGGAGAAATGTGTTACTTTACACAAATAACTACATGTATGCAAAGATGCCTTAAGCATGTTAAGTATCTCGTAATAAAATTATGTTCTTGGCAATATTTCTTCTGGGTAAAGTTTTAACACTTTTTGATACCCCTTCGTATTACAGAATAATGCAAATCCGGTTCCTCGCATGACATCTTAACACACCGACTGTTTTACCACATCATGTCATCACATTTTCCAGTAATTTAAGTTGAATTCAAACCAACTTCTACTTAATACAAATTAAGATGATTTCCTGACTAGAGTTGCAACAAATATTATGCCACTCGTTATACTCGTACGGCTTTTTGTTAAAACAAGTTGATCAAATTAAATCAAATTCATAAAACGATGGAATGTTTTTTACATTTTTTCAAACTTAGATAATCCCTTCATGTAGACCAAAACAGATTCATGTAGACCAAAACAGATTCAAACAGCTTATCTAAAATGGAGTGATTTGTTACTTTATGTAAAATACTCAAAGAACAACCATATTTCGCAATTGGTTTTAGATCCTCTACTACATAACAGCTTAGCACCTTAAGAAAATCCATACATTATTAATTAATCACTGAGGTAAAGGTTCTTAGAACCTGTCACCAGGATTATCTGACACTCGTGTACAAATGGTGTTTACTTTTATCAGACTTTAATGAAATATTCATACACTAATAATATACTTTAAATCCCTTGGAAATATGCCGGAGAGTGAACAGAGTTTGTCATTTTTTGAAGTCGCATCCCATATACTCACAAATTTTGTATAATATTGTGCATTGATTATGACATTAATAGATTATTATTAACTGATTGGAAATGTACCAAGGGATCACGAGTCATGTTGTTCGTTATTATATAAAATCACAAGTTTAAACATTCTCTTGAATACAAACATTTCAAATCCTTTTCAAATTTCGGAATGTCCTTTTAAATCAGGTATACATGGGGAAAACGTTTGATTTCGTAAGTTTGTTCTTGAAGGTTTGCACATCTGACAATATTTTCAAAAATGACTCTTTCTTTGGTTCACAAATACTCGTTAAGACAACATTATCAATGGACAGATTGACTCATGGTTAAAAATCAGTTATTCTGTGCATACAACTGTGATTTTGCTTTTATCAAATCAGTAATTTACAACGAGTGTGATGTGAAAATGAATTGATGTAAGGAGTCAAATTAGAACGTATAAACATTTTGCCTGTGGTGTGCATTATTTATCTGTTTGATAACCATGTGAACTTGTTATTTAAATTAACGTATATGCGCGTGTTGTCATTGTAAGTCGTCAGTCGTTCAATTAAGCCTAAGGGATATTTCACAGACTTCAATTACTTTTCAAAACAAGCTTACGACTGAAACTTGATTCAAAGATTGTTTTTGTTTTTTCTTAAGAGGATCTTAATTATGTCTAGGCAATTAAGTTTTATTTACAGGCATGCACATTTTAATCCATTCTAAGTCTTAAATCAACTTAATCCTCTTTATGATGTTTGAACAAAATGCAAAACAGCAATAAAATACAATGTGAGATTAAGAATAGCTATTTCTGTACAGAAACAACAATTTTGCAATCAGAACCACAATAGTCCATCCAGATGGACCTCGCAAGCGAACGCGAAGCGCGCCTACGGCGCTCTCTTGTGAGGTCCATCTAGATGGACTAAGCCACAATTGATATTATGACAATTTCCCCATCTAGACAAATTATTATGACGGTATTTAGAATGCCAATGAATGTTCACTTAAAGCAGGGGCTGGCGTAAAACAGGTACAGAAGATTAGGCAGTGTATCTACTAAGATGTGTCTAGACTGAAGCTAATTTATGATTATGTCAAAGAATCATTCGACAGCCCGAAGAGTTATCAATGCAGTGACATTCTTCAAATCGGTATGATACCATTTCTGTGTATTGCATTCAAAAATACCTGAACACGAGCACCGCAATAATAAATGGCGTCAATCAGTAGTTCATTTTCTTTTTAATACTTTTAAGAGTACCACTATTGGCAAAAAACTACCTAGTTGAAAAGCACGTCAAGGCATTATGGGCCAAAACCTGGCCACAGCCTAATTGTCCAAAATGGCGGTTTTGATTCTTTACCTCAAGATTATTGTAAAATATCACATGTTTTGAAAATATTTAGAGGTGTATAATCAAGTCTACGGTCGCCATTTTGGAATATCAAGGCTGTGACCAGTTTGCGGCCGGCCGCACATAGTTGTGGCCTAATTGTGCTCCAGCGCCTTAATTCATCTAACGCTAATAGATAACCGAATTCGAACGCAAATTTAAAAAAAATGGAGATGGAAACTTGACTCAAATCATCACAGCGGTTTTCGACCGTGGTAGTGTTAGAAACACGGGTAGTGGAGCTGCTCCATCCAGCTTATCAAGACAGATCCAGCTACGGTTTTCGACCCTGGTAGTGTTAGAAAAATGGGTAGTGGAGCTGCTCCATCCAGCTTATCTAGACAGATCCAGCTACGGTTTTCGACCCTGGTAGTGTTAGAAAAATGGGTAGTGGAGCTGCTCCATCCAGCTTATCTAGACAGATCCAGCTACTGAACGCTACCATGGTTTACATTGACTGATGAACGAAACACTGTTGAATCAACGTACAGAATTTGAATGTTCGTTGCCTTTGCCTTCAAGTCGGTATACCGATTTATATAATTATAGATATGACTGCACTAGCTATATACCTTATTACATGTTAGCATTTTAAGTTTGTTAAACTTAATTAACTGCATGGAATATCATTCATGCATGATGTGCATTTATAGAGTAAACATACATTCGCAATAGGTGAGCTGCATCGAGCCTGTGAGTAGGGCATTTTAATCATTGAATCCACGGAACAAGCTACGGGCATTTGATGCATTCCTTTCGAAATTCAATGATGCATCTTTAAAAACACTTTAAAAAGATGACATTGCCTTTGCTTAGAATTTACTCTCTATAAAATTCTTCGCAAAACAATCAAAGTTGCAACCTCACGCTCGTTGAGAAGCTATAAATAAATGAGTCCTTGACATATATAGAATACCCGTATCAAGATTATTTATTCAATAATTGCATACGAAAAAAAATACTTAAAATACGGTAAATGAAATTGCCAATAAGAATAAATTTAAATGTTAGATAAGCTAAATAAACAATAGCATCCGTGCCACTTCCGCCACTGCCACTGTAGCCACCACCAGCAGCAGCATCCAGGCACCATCAGCAGCACCCCCACAACCACCACCGAACAGAGACTGCCCAAGAGACTTTGACATACGAAAAAATACTGAAATGAATGGAATTGCCAATGAGGACGCTCTTAAGATATGTTAAATAACAATAAACAACAACAACAACAATAACATAACAATACACAACAACAGTAACAACTAATTCTATTATAGAATGCGTGAATATCTTCCCGTATTTTAAACATCTTTCATGTTATTAACATGCTGTATATTCTACTTTCCCAACAAGCTGATAGAACTCCCAACAGAAGCTTCACTACTGATAGCATTGCATAAGGTGCTCATCCAGGAAAAGTAAATTGTTTGATATCCACTTAGTTGATTGCTAAACGTACTATCTGTTTGACATGTTCCACTTATCATCGCTTTAAGCAGTACTTTTATTTAAACTACGGAATATAGTCCTTTCAGAACAGACACTCTTTAAGAGCGGAAGCGAAGCTGAAGATGTGTCGTTTGGAATCCCAATGCAAGGTCTCACAATTTTCAACATAATTATACTGGAAAAAAGAGAAAAAGTAACCAAACCTCTCAAATTCACCACGCACTTTTACCATTTTAACATCTGTTTTGTAAAAGGGTAATTTATGTACACTTTTAAGCGAAAGGTACATGATGTACGTAGGATGGGATTAAACTATGCAAATTGCAAAGTGACTTTGACATTTTTTATTTGAAATGATGTTAGATCCAAGTAAAGAATCTGAATGTTAAATTTCTGTAACTTCACCTGCTTTAAAATTGATATACCGAATTATGGTTTGCGACTGCACTAGTTTTATGTCAGCGTTTATTTATATTTATTATTCACTTACAACATGTATCTTCTCTAAAAATGCTAACCTAATCTCAAATATCATTCCCCACATAACGTAAATTTATATAGTAAACGTTACCTGCTGAACTAATTAAACTCCATTTCCGTTTAAATTAAAAGCTAACAAGAACATTGTGAGCCTATTATCACAGTAATTTAATCACGATTTTGAATGCATGTTACGAGCTACGGGCAGATCACTCATTTGATTAACACATACGAAATTGAATGACCGTCTTAAGAACACACTTTATATGAAAAGAAAAGAGGGCATTATTTTTCATAATCTCTATAAAATACCCTATAATGTCTCAACATTGCGACCTCACGCTTACCGACATGCCACCTACATAAGTTTCTCCTGGCGTTATATGCCAGAGCCATCATGATAATGAAGCTTGGGATACTTGCTTCTTCACAGGTTCAATTTTGTCTTGCGTAATGAGTAGCAAAGTCACGACGGCGACAACAATTTTATTGTTTGCTACACCTATCTCACATTGTGACGGCAAACGAATAATGACGAGCAACGGAGACCTGCGGATTGCAGTTTTGAATTTACTGCTAGTCATCGTTTGTTAACGTCAGTTAGGGGGCATAACTCTAACAAATTTGCTAGCCACCGCAGACTGTCGTTACTATCAGTCGCTTTCAGTTGCAAGTTTTTAAGATTTTGAGATGACATAAAATTAGTTGTGATTTCGTTCGGATTTCGTTGGCCACCGCAACCCTTTGTTCTTTGACGATAATGCCGTTTGTAGTTGTCTGTAAAGTCGTTTAGAGGTAGTCACAATTTGGTTTGTAGTCATCAACCGTTGTCAACCCGCATATAGGCTTTAATGCCGGTCACAAAGTCACGTTATTTTGCCATGACCCGTCGTCAGACTTCCTTTCTTTACCTACATACATACATGATTTATAATGGGCCTAAAATTCAAGGTGCAGTACAAAGGAGCATAAAGACTACAGCTATACAGACTTACGCTACAATCCTTAAATCTACAAAATATACAAACAAAAATACATTGTGAAAACCAAGAAAACAAATTATACAGTATGAAACAGGTGAGATCTGAGGAGGATCTTGAAGCTGGGGATGGAGGTGGCCTCGCGGATGTGTTGCGGCAGATTGTTCCACATTCGAGGACCAGTAACCTGGAAAGATTGATCCCCGAAACGACGTTTTGTAAGTGGAATATGTAACCGGGTGAGATCCAAAGAGGAACGAAGCAAATCATGTCTGGTCTATGTGAATACAAGTAAACAGTATTTTGAAAATAATCAGGAGCAATGCCATGGACACAACGATAAATATTGGTGAGTAATTTAAAAACAATGTGTCAGCCAATGTCGCTACAAGCCATCTGATCACGTTGCTTGCAATTGAGCTTCGTCGAGAAATCGTCGCCCATCTCCAAGCCAAAGTCCGATTTTGTTAGTAAATCTCCGTTCCTTTTCGAAGCCTTTCGTCACTTGCCGTCGTGGTGCCGCTGAAGGTCGTCACCATCCGTCAGTGATTCTTGATTATTTCTCTTTTGTCGTTGCTTTACATCCATAAGTTTGCCACCTTCCGTTGATGATAAGTCGTTACAATGTGAGCCTGTCATTAGAGTTGCCTTTGCTCGTAGGGTTGGTTTCCAAGGTCAGACGTATCATTAGAGGAATCTTACTTAAGCGTAAAACCTATCTAGCGAAGAAACGTCAGAAGCGCTTCTTCATCACCATTCTGTACCATAGGTTTATTTATTTGCACGAAAGGATCTTATTCTAATTGACACTGACAAATTTTAATCTGATCTCCAGTTAAGCTTGCTCCCGTCACGTGTGTCGTGTTCAAATAGGCTTGCTTCTATTGTCAGGCTTAATGGGTAATCCTTGATTGTCAGCTTTGTCCTCGTGTTCGTCTGTTGAAATGGTTGATGGCATTGTGTTGAATGTTGGCCATGTTCTTTTTTCATATGTTTACTGCTTGTATTTCACGTTTTCTATATTTTGTATACTATGTAATTTTGTTGTACTTTTTATCTGGAATTTTTCGAATAATTGACAAACAAACAACAAGCAAACAGTAGAACAGAATCATGCACAAGATATAGATATATACATTGACAATATTCTGACGAATAACGAAGACCATAACCCAGTCTTCTATTATAATTACTGATCACATGCCAACCGTATTATATTCCAATATTGATATTAATATTAAAAAAGCAAAGTTCTAAACATGTCAAACATGTCATATATATATATAAGAGAAAAATTTACGAAGCTAGCGATGTTTCGAAAGAACGTCCATGAGTTCTTGGATATGAAACTCCTATCACATAACAGCTTAGTGCCTAAAGAAAACTTATCCATAAATAATCAACTAGACAACTTGCCTTTAAACCTGTCACCAGAAATCTGATACTCTGGTATAAGAGAGATTTTGCTTTCATCAAACTACAATGAAATATTCATCACAAATACAATACACAATCCCCTGGAAAGCTGTCAGTGAGTGCCATTTTATGAAGTCAGTCCAAACAGTCTAGAGTGCTATATAAATGTTGTTTCATATTCTGCATAATGTGTGACATCAATAGATTCCTATTCATTGACTGGAAATGTTTGTCAATGATTCAAAATAGGATTGTCAAAATGAACTTTAAATCAGTAAATTCACCATGCTATACTTCTTCATGCAAATGGTGTACTAGTATTCTTCAACTGTCTTGGTATAAAAAGGCCAGATAATTTTTTCAAAGGGGTGCGGGTTTTCAAGATACGAGTCAAGATATCTGAATAAAATTATTCGTTTTTGTGTGCCCTAAACGAATTTAAGTGGTTTTCAAAAAGAGAAAAACTAAAACAAAAACACAATATACAAAAACGAAAAGTTTTCAGTAGTTTTACAACCCTTTTTATTTTTTATTAAAATCAAACGGCCTTTCAACAGGTATTTGGGTGCTTTGGGGTTCTTTTTGTGGACTTTTTTTTGGGGGGGGGGGCGACACACCGGGCGCATCCCTGCTAAGTGATCTATTCATTAGGCGAAATTTGTTCTTAACATGCTCAATCACATTTTGTACACTCGTGCATATTGAATCGAATAGGATTGTCGATTCCAATCATCATCGGCAAACAACACGTCTTCACTTTGGCATGTGAAGGCAAAAACATTGACATTATATATAATGTACATACTTATTATATACTGTGTGCAATGAACATGAATCAGATATTTTCTTCAGCAAAGAAAACGACAAGCTACGAATATACCAAAGAGGATATTACAATATCGCAAATAATATATAAAACACTTTAAGATATGCACTTTAATTATATAATAATATTCCAACAAAAAAAAGAAGCTACAAAACAGCAACAACAAAAACGAAATCATCAAAATCCTGAAATGATATGCCTTAACGACAGGTGACTAATTTTAGTCATGTTTCGTGTTTCTTGACATGCTATTATATTTCCGTATTTTTCATAAAAGTTAAGACAACTCCCAACTTGAGCTTTTATACAGATAACATTTCACAAGTTGCTCACCCAGGAAAAGTACATTGTTTGACATGCACTTAGTTGGTAGTTAAAAGCAGTACTGTTTGACATGTTCCATTTATCACTTCTATCAGCAGACTTTCATATAAAATGTAGTCCTTTTAGAAAAGACACTCTTCTAAAGCGGAGGTGAAGCGGAAATGTACAATATCCATTTAAACATACCTTTAACAGCACGAACTAATAACATTATGTCATCGTTGTTTTTTAAAGGCAATAAAAGCAAAGGATATGGTGTACGTGGGATGCACTCATTCTGTGCGAGCATTGCAAAAAGATTTTGACAACTAGTGAAGGTTTTTGTTTTAAGAACTACACGAGTCGTGTGTTTGGTAAATTCATGCAATTTATTATCAACCATTTTATATGAAAGTGAAACATAACATCCTAGGCAAAATGTTTTTGCTTGTTTTAAAAATAAATGTGTTCACCCTTTGTAGTTTAAAACACCAATACACTTTTGATTATGAAACTCCTCCTGTCACTGACTATATAACAGCTTAGTGCCTAAAGAAAACTGTACCATGACTTATTTATTTCCACGAAAGGATCTTATTCTTTTTGACGCTGACAGATTTCAATCTGATCACCAGCATAGATTGCTCCCATCACGTGTGTTGTGTTCAGATAACTCGGTAGAACAGAATCATGCACAAGATCTATATACCGTCGCCTTTATTAGCCCTTGAAAGTGAATCTTTTCATACAGCATTTATGCAAAATAGAATTTCCTGTTAATTTCTTATAGCTTATAGTTACTGCGGTGTCAAAAAGGGTACCTTTGCACATTGTATAAGATGTACCAAAATAACACCCATACACTTTTGGTTTTGAAACTCCTCCGGCTCCTGTCACTAACTATATAGCAGCTTAGAAAACTCATCCATAGATAATCAACTAGGTAACTTGTCTTCAAACCTCTCACCAGAAATCTGATACCCTTATACAAGGGAGATTTTGTTTTAATCAAACTACAATGAAATATTCATCACAAACACAATACACAATCCCTTGGAAATCTGTCAGCGAGTGTCATTTTATGAAGTCAATCCACATAGTGTACTATTAATTATGTTACATATGACGTCAACATACAGTTTTTAAATCCGCCTTTAAATGTATTATTCTAAACTGTTTATGTGATATCAAATTTTGATGGCTCAAGCCGAAAGGGGGGGGGGGGGGGGGGATTTGCAAATGATATCAATTTTGATTTTATCATTTCATCTGTTACAACATTTTCTTAGGTTTAAAATGATACCTTACTTGTTGAAATTGATCAAGGCGATCAAATTTTAGAACATAAAATATGCTGGAAATTCTTAGTATTTGAAAAGTGTTCTGTCGCAAAGTCCTCCTTTCGGGGTGAACCATCACAATTATTCATAAGACGCGATTTAATATTGAGAATACGGTATTTTTCAAACTGGAAAATTAAGGGAGCCAAATGTATCGTAAAATTTACATTTGTGTCTATTCACTATGAGAAACTTGCTTTCAACTAAAATCATATTTTGTGTACCAATAGGATTGCCGATTCCAATCATCAAAGACATTAGCCAAACAACACCCTTCACTTTTTCATGCAAAGGCAAAAACATACATATTATATATCATGATATTTATAAATCGCTATAAATTATATAAAGAACATGAATCAGCAGAGATTGAATTGACGTGTTAAATGGTTAGACAAATGTCAAAATAGCTGTCAAAGTTAATCCCATTTTTATTTCGATTCGATGGGTTTTCAATATTTCTTACAGATGGAAAAAAATAATATCACCGTCTTCGTACCGAAACATTGAAACATGAACCATCTACGTAAAGTTATGAAACTCATCCTGTACCTGACTATATAGCAGCTTAGTACCTAAAAAACCCTCATCAATAAATAATTACCGAGGCAACCTATCTTTAAACCTGTCATCAGAAATCTGATACAATGTACAAGGGGTATTTACTTTCATCAGACTACAATCAAATATTCATTCAATACACTTTAAATCCCTGGATATCTATAGCAAGAAAACAGTGTTTGTCATTTTATGAAGTCACACGTATTCCCCGAATCTAAAGAGTCTCTTGTGCTTTTAGATATTGTGTACTACTCTTTAAGTCATCAATAGGTTTCTTATTTACTGATTGATAAAAATGAATAGTTTTCCACTCATTGCCGCATTTGGCACTTTAAATTGCCAGATTATCCGTGCTGTTGTCTTGCGGTTGAACCGGTGTAATGAAATACAGCGTCCGTGTGACTGAGTGTCCTAGATACTATTCAATTATGTAGAATACACTTCTATATGTGCAATCAATAAATCATTGCCGATTGCGACTTATTCCATGTAGTTCAATTAGACCCGGACTCCTGGTTAAGGGGGACACTCAGTCTCATTACACCTGAATAAACAATAGCCATTGGCCCAGAACCGGCAGACAACCAACGATTGAGTTTTGAAGCGGTCCCTTACCAACTCAAGTGAAGTCAATTTTGTGACATGTAGGCCACGTGTTTCGTTACAAAGTCATTCCTCTGTGCAAGTTCAAAGTCAAGTCTCTTAATTCACAAGCTATGTGTTTTAGTTCATTCAAGTTATTCAGAGATTTCATTTTTGAGAACTGTTTTTTTTTAATCTTTCGTACCAAGGACTACACATGGGTACATTGATACTTTTATTTTCAGTTATGAATATAACAAATCACAATAATCATTAGAATCATAACAATAATTACATGAAACTTAATCATACCCACCCAACCCAAACAACCTTAAAGATGTGCAAATATGAAAACAATATATGGATCACACAGTCAGCGTCAACCATGAACAACATGTATAATCTTGTAGATCTCCCTTTGTTTTTAGCATTAAAAGATTTTTTTACTCTGAAATTTACAAACATATATATAATATTTTAAACTCAAAAATAATAGTCAGTTTACGGAATTTACAAGTTTGTGTTCCGAAGTAAAATGTCGCCGAAGAATAGTGCTTTGACATGAGACATTTAATTGTTCATTTTTCTCCAATTCCTGATCAGTCATGATTTAAATGAGATTAGAGCCAGTTTGAATATAATTTAAGAGAAAACAAACCACGTCCTCCAACCAGGTATGTCGCAGAAATAGCTTCAAAAGACGGTTTACAAGAGTGAGATGTATGCATCAAATCATGACTTGTGAATTAGTTCTAGCAAGGAGACATGACATAATGTTTTGCATTACGACTTGTCTTTATATCTAATTAATTTGTCTCCATATAATTATGGTGTTTTTTTCACTTGTATAGGTTGGGTTTTCAAGTTCAAAACGTCATACGCTTCTTAGAGTCAAATTAAAGTTCTTTTTGAGCTACTAAATATTTTGTGTAACAAGTCTGTTTTGTTATCTTATAATCTAGTAATATAACTCCAATGCATCTTCTAATCAATAACGGATAATTGGTGTTGTAAGTCACCAAACATTTTCACCAAATACTCGTCAATGTGGTAGTGTTGATTTTTCATCACCAAGCCTCCGTTATTAATAGAAAATACATTGGAATTATATATCAGATTATAAGATAACAAAGACTTGTTGCACCAAATATTTGGTAGTTCAAAAGAACTATGTTTTCAGCCTTAGACCGAGAGATGTAGCTGATCAATACATGTATAAGAGTATCCTATTATTAAAGACACTGCCAGATTTGATCCAAAGCAATTCAGAGTGTGTGGATTATCATGTAACATGGCTTCTAGGCGGATTCTGAAGCCCTTTCCAGTACCATCAACAGATAATGAAAGCCCTAGCTGTTTTAGCTAGCTGGGTCCTATCATGTACTAAGATATAAGTAACCATTATGAAAAAGGTTTTAATCTCATCTTTTAAACTAATCCACGCAATTAAGATCTTATAGATCACAAAGGTAAAAGTATCTTTCAACCTGTTATTAGAAATCTGATACTCTTGTACGAGGGAATGAGATATCAATTACAAACATATGTACAATATACTTTAATACTTAAATCCCCCTGGAAATCTATCAGCGAGATGTTATTGTTGGCTTTGGCTATGAAATTAAGATACTGACGTCATATTGGTCCTACAAATGTTAATGGTGCGTTTACACTGTGACGACTTGTTTCGACGTAGGGTAGCGTATTTGCAACTAAAAGGTTGTACCTTATCTGAAAGCGACCGATAGTAACGATAGTGTGCGTAGCTAGCAGTGTGTGTGAGCGTTAGCTGACTTTAACTAACGATGACGGGCGTAAATTCAAAACTGAAATACCTAGGTCTACGTTGCTTGTCGTTACTTCCAATACAGCGTAGTGTAAACGCACTTTAAAACGTACAAAGAATATGCAAGAGGCGACATTCAAGCCTTCCGAGTATTTTACTGTAAGAAACTTTATTGCTAGTGCGAAGTGTTTTTCTTTTGTTGAAATTACATATTTCCAGAAGTGATAACGCACTTTTAAGTTAAAACGTCATATTCGTTGACCCGCTTATTGAGTTGCTTAAACTTTAGCAAGTAAACTTTTTCAAAATGGATTTTTTTCTTCTAGTGTGCTTTTCAGAGTAAAGCTTTACGGTTTTAGATACTTGAGTGGTCTATAAACTTGATAAGAAGATATCCTTCTCAGTTGAAGGCTTTATAAATCACACACGAATGGTAAATACAAAATGGCTCTGGACATAGATAGGCTTTAATAATCGTCGTCCTGAACTTTTTAAATCAGGACAAGAAACATGTTAAGTGATTTTTACATACTCGTTGCTTCATAAAATAAAACCTTCACAATTTGTCAAAATCATGTTGCAATTCTTACACAGAATCGCCTCATATTGCGCACAGCATATAGTTTTGCCAAAAGTGTACATAAATGGGAATTTTTACAAAGAAAAAATGATAACATTAGTAAATAGCGGAGATTTTTTCCAACACATGTATACCTGGGGAATTCAAAACGACTGTTTAATTCCCTCCAGCAAAAACTGAGTGGCTCCTTTTTAGAATTTATAGTTACGGGCCTACTGAAAGGACTTTATTTTAAATAAAAGTACTGCTGATAGCGGTGATAAGTGGATCATGTCATACAGATAGTGCCTTTAACAACCGTCTAAGTAGATATAAAGCGATTTGCTTTTCCTATGTGAGTTACTTGTGAAATCAATTACCATCGTAGACAGGCATAAGTTGCGAGTTCTGTTTGCTTTCATAAAAAACGGAAATAGAATGATGTCAACAAACACAAAATATGCCTGGGAGAAGTACGTGAAGACATCAACTTCACGTTACTTGTTAATTCTTGCTGTAATAGGATTTTTGTTATTGTTGTATGTATTCTTGTTGTTGCTGTTAAAAAGTTGTTGTTATTGTTCTTTTTCTTGTGTTAATTAAAATACACTTTTTTGGAGTTTGCAGCGTCTCAAGCAAGACTCAATATATTTGTGTCTTGCCAAATATACACTGCAAGAAAGTTGGGCAATTTTGAGGTGATTTTGCCCAACGTTGATGAAGTATTATACATCCCTACCAACGTTGGACAAAACACAAAAAACACTGTTGGGCACACATCTCTGTCCTAATCATGTTGGGCAAAACTATTTGAGCGAACACGCGAGTCCATCTGCCATCGCGGGGGGTAAAAGCGATACAAAATTTTGGCAAAAGTGTCCGATCTACGGTGCTTTTTTAGTTTGCCCAACAGTTGGTAGGGATGTATAGTTATTGCAGTGTAGGGCAAAGCCGAAGAAGCGACTATTGCTGCATACGATATAAAGTTTGCAGTGTTGCTGCTAAGGTCATTGGCACAGTAGTTCAGAAAATTGGTCCAAATGATTTTTGAAAATGTAAAAGAAGACTTAAGAAAGATGCCTCAGCTAGTGATTTAGAGTTCTTAATTAATTTAAGCAGCTAATGCTTATTCAACAATTGACATTATGCATCGACTGATATTTAAGATTATTTTAAAATTCACATGAAGTAGTTGAAATTACCCAAAACTGGCGGTATAAATAGTGCAGTAGTCGCATACGTATCAACCGGTTCACCAATATTGCCAACATTTTACAGCCAACAGATAGACAGTTGCTACTCTTTTCCACTCGGTCACCTGTGGAAATTCAACCGTATGGGTGTTATTTCTTGGTTTGATTAGCGATGTGTGCGATAATTACATGCCTATAATTACATCCCTTGCAGCCTGAAGAAAATGTTTAACATAAACCAGACTTCTTCAGTGTATGAGACATTATCTTTTTTCACTCGCAGCACACTATCAATGACTATATAAAATACCTATATCAGTATGCTAAATATAGCAGAGAGGAAAAACACTCTATAAAATGTCAACGCATCCAATACGAACTCTTACCCCGGGACTCTTATCAAAGCATAAGAACAATAACTAATACTGATATAAGCATGGTAAATGCAATATCAT
>JXSR01S019447.1:10743-39239 GCA_000969725.1 Ophiothrix spiculata | reverse complement strand
AAGGTATAAATATTGGGGTTTATTATGTACAACTTGTATAAAATATGACAAAATTCTAATCTTATTGTAAAGCACATTTTTCTGCATCACATAATTAACACTGATTAAACATTTTGTTTTGTCGAAATTGGACATTTCAGTATTAGGGGAGACACAAAGGCGTTTTGTTGAAACCATCAATAACCTAACTTTGACTGCTCAAGCATCACAAAATTTAGATCAAAACATTATTATTCTACATGAATCAGAAATGAGAGAAGCTAGTATAATTTAGAATTTTCTATTTTTGGTCTAAAAGCTCTTTTAAACGATTCGTCATTTTTTGCACCACTGATAATTATGCCCGATTTCAATGTACAGCATTAGCATATCTTCGAGAGGGATTACAAGTATACATCTTATTGAGAACAAGGTCTTCGAACCATTTGCGTCAATTCTGCGAGCATTAGGAGGCATGGCCGAATATTCTGCGAATCATCCGCGAACATCGGCGAACATTTTTCGAATCTTTCTAGTCATTTACTCATCTCCTATGGTTTGTTGAACCTTCCCCGAACTTGACTTATTATAATGCTATTATTTGTCTCTATTCATGTGGCAGTTTACATCGATGAACATGACAAGCAATATAAGCTACATAGAAAAGACTGTCACTTTACGCAGGAAATCAAAACGGACAGGTTTATATTGGTGTTTTATTGCGGACAAAGCATTAAAATACAACATTGCTTTTTCAAAGAAAATATAAGCTTTCAAAATGATCAATCAGTTTACTTGGATGAAGTAACATTTGTTTGTTAATCAAATAAAAAGTATTTTTTTATTCTGCTTATGTAACTTATTTATGAAACATGCATAATTGGATGTCAGAAATAGAACAATGCTGATCTACATAATGGTTAAATGCTGATTAAAAGGCTCTGTCAATCAGAATAGTTTTTGCTCTGTAACTCAGCAATATTTGTAGGTAGAGGATTTGCATAATAAACATGATGGTGAGTTCATATTTGAACAAAAATGAGTAGTTTTGGCCCTAAGGCCACAAAATCGTGTTTTTTTACCCAAAATTTTACAGAAAAGCTAACTAAATTTTTGATTTGGTAAAATATCGAGCTATTTTACTCTTAAGAAAATATTGAAAGCAATATCTAGGAACGCATTTCTTAAATGTTTGAATTTTTTCTTAGTTTTGTCAAAATTGGTTCGAAAAATGTCAAAAATCTCACCGCTGCCACCATTTTTGGCAAAACATGACATTTTGTATTTATTTTTGGCAATATTTCAAAAACTAAGAAAAGAATTGCTTGATATTGCTGTCGACGAGGGTCATTCAAAAAGTTTTAGCTGTCGTATCATAACTTTTGTTCTATTAAAGATGGCTACTTGAAAATTGGCAAAAATACAGCTACGAATGTCACCCACACGTACTGAGAAAATTATTTCAATATGTTTTCTAGATTTTTGCAGGTGACTTGAAAACCCCAGTAAGGTTTAGCACACCGGAAATGGTCAAAATATGTGCAACTTTTTTAAAAGGCTCAAATACAGTATACAGGGTGTCCCAGAACAAACATTGAAATTTTCGCGTGCATTTTTCTTGGGTTTAGCAGATAATCAGAATTTATATAAAGATTGCATTTTATAGCCAATGAATTGAACTGTTAGATACCGTTTGTTTCATTTCAATCGGGTGTATACAGCAAAAGTTATGTTTCATCAAATATTTGGGTGGATTTTTCACTGGTCCATTTTCTTGATTATTGGCCGTAAAGTAGGGTGTTTCTGAATGGGTTAAAAATGGGTCACCTTGGAAAATTTATCATATCTGTCTTATTTTTACATCAAATTTGTTTATTTTTTTCAGGACAGAGAGCATGTAGGTAATAAATAAATAAACATTGTTATGGTTGAATGAGTAGATCAATGATAATACTCAACAGAGCTCCATTCAAGGGGAACTTGAAATTGGACTAGAAAATTTTGCATTAAAATATTTGACAATGCAAAACTTTTGTTGTACATTACCGAATGAAACGAAACAAACGGTATCTGAAAGTTAAATTCATGGGCTATAAAATGCAATCTTTACATACTTGCGAACTATCGGTTAAACCCAAGAAAATTACACGCAAAGATTGTAAGGTTTTTTCTGGGACAGCCTGTATTGAAAATGCCATAATATAGCCATGTAGTATTGCTATACACTGAAACTTTTATGAAACATAAGAATGAACATACAATTAGATGGGATGATTAAAAAGACTGACCTAAACCGATAATGGTCATTCACCAGTACAACAATAATGAGAACAGATACCCCCTGCAGCAATATTAATAAAATCACCAAAGAAACAGTTTACGAAGAAATTGACTTTCATAAAAAAACAAAATGTAAAATGGTGGAATTATTAATCATTATTTTTGACACATTTTCATAGTAGATCACAAGGGGAACTAAATTCAATTTTTGACTGAAGAATGTGGTGTAGTACCTTTTAACTATTGTTTTTCCAAACAAAAACACACCTTGAAAAGTCACGCTTAAGAGAAACACATTATGATGATATTCGTAACCTTAGAGGGTACAAGACATCGTGTTAAATATTGGGATTTTGGGTACTTTCTATCAATAACAAGTTAAGGTTATAAGTGTCAAATGACCTGTTTGACTGTTAAGTACTCTTTCATTTCAAATTTGTTCTGCAACTTTTTTGGGTATACAGATGGTTGTTTATACATTAGCTGCACAATTTCATTCGATATTTCACCGGCGTACTGAAATTTTTTAAGGTCACCTACAGAACACTAGAAAAGAAATTGATCCGATTGTTTCACCATGTGTTACAGTAGGTGGTATTAGTAGCTATATTTGTGCTAAATTTCACGTAGCTACCCTATATAGAACAGACGTTATGATACAACAGGTAGAACGTTTTGAATGACCCTCGAGATTCTTAAAAATAAAATAGTTCGAAATTTCACCAAAGCAAAATTTAGTTAGCTTTCCCGTAAAATTTTGAGCCAAAGGGTCAAAATTACACATTTTGTTCCAAAAATGACGTCACCATCATCATGAGTATGTAAATCCACTTCTAGAAATATATACAGTACTTTTATTTGGATTTAATTGTCCGTTTCTGGGTAAAAAACATTTCTGAAAACGAATAGAAGAATTGACAGAAGACTCGATAAAATTTAATGTACTGTGTGAGTCATATATAAAAATCTTTAACAAATAATGTGATTTTCTAAGTAGATTTTGAATATATCTTTTAAACGGGGATTGCATGGGTATGACTGATCAAGGCGTTCTAGAGTTATACTTTATTCGAATAAAATAATTTATGTCCAACTATGGCATACATCGTCAAACTTGAGTTGATGTATACCAAATAGTCATGATGAATACTACTTCACTCCAGCTTTATGGTTTTAGACACTTGCAGCTACTTGCATGGTCTATAAAAATATATCTTTCTCAGGTGAAGATTTCAACTACATGTAGACCTAGATTATAAACTTTATTAATCACACATGGGTGACAAAAAGTAAATGGCTCTGGACTTTGATAAGCTTTAATTATCCTCGTCCTGAACTTTAAATCGGGACATGAAACACGTTGAGTGATTTTTACTATACTCGTTACTTCATAAGATAAAACCTTCACAATTTGACAATTTGTCAAAATCATTTTGCGATTGTTGCACAGAATCGCCTCGCCTCATACTGCGTACATCATATACTTTTGCCAAAAGTGTACATTAATGGGAATTTTTACAAAGAAAAAATGACATTATTAAAAAGCGGAAATGTTTTTCCAAAACATACCTGGGGAATTTTAAAACGACTGTTTAATTCCCTCGAGCAAACAATGCGTGGCCCGTTTTTGGAATTTCTAGTTACGGGCCTGCTAAAAGGACTTTATTTAAAATCAAAGTACTGCTGATAGCGGTGATAAGTGGATCACGTCAAACAGATAGTACCGTTAACAATCGTCTAAGTAGATATAAAGTGATTTGCTTTTCCTATGTGAGTTACTTGTGAAATCAATTACCATCGTAGACAGGCATAAGTTGCGAGTTCTGTTTGCTTTCACAAAAAGCGGAAATAGAATGATGTCAACAAACACAAAACATGCCTTGGAGAAGTACGTGAAGATATCAACTTCACGTAACTTGTTAATTCTTGCTGTAATAGGATTTTTGTTATTGTTGTAAGTATTATTGTTGTTGTTGTTGATGATGATGTTAAAGTGGTTGTAATTGTTGTTTTTCTTGTTTTTGTTGATTAAAGTACACTTCTTTCGAGTTTTCAGCATCTTATTTGCAAATTTCATTTATGTTTAGTACAATATTTTAGTATTCAATTAGCTTGTCGAAATCAGGTACGGATAGTCTGTGTCAATGACTCAATATATTTGTGTCTTAAGACGAAGAAGCGACTAGTTCCGTTCCCTGTCCGATTCTGTGGATTTACCCCATCAACGGCGGGAGTATGTCAATTATAGATATGGTCTATGGGTGTTATTTATTGGTGTAACTGGCGTGTGCAAAAATTACATGCCCAATTATATCCCTTGCAGCCTGAAGAAAATGGTGAACATAAACCAGACGTCTTCAGTGTATAAGATATTTTCTTTTTTCACTCGCAGCACACTATCAATGACTTTATAAAATACCTATATCAGGTATGCTAAATAAAGCAGAGAGGAAAAACTCACTCTATATAAAATGTCAACACATCCAATACGAACTCTTACCCCGGGACTCTAATCTAAGCATAAGAGCAATAAGTAACGATGATATAAGCATGGTAAATCCAATATCATAACCTCCACGCAATTAAGATATCATCACTTACAGCGGGTGTAAGAGTAAACTGTGAGAAGACTGAACCCTCGAATGAAAGAATATCCGGAGCGGTATGCCAGCTATGCTATATCTTAATGTAACAAAGATACGAGGCAGGTGGATTTCTTGTTGACGTTTGTATTTGATGTCGTCTCCATCACACGTCTAAAAGTGTGAAGGTGAAGATATCAAGATAATAGAATATATTATTTTTAGACAAATATACGAGGGTGCATGCAAGTTTGACATATCAGCAAAGAGTTTATCAGAGGTCTGTTTGTTTAGAAAAGTTTGATGAAGTTTGAATTTTTTTTTAAAGTGATATAACATCTTCCTCGATATAGTGTGTTTATTCGAACTTGAAATTATCACATTGGTGTGACTGGCGCGTGTGAAAATTACATACCCAATTATATCCCTTGCAGTCTGAAGAAAATGGTGAACATTAACCAGACTTCTTCAGTGTATGAGACATTATCTTTTTCACTCGCAGCACACTATCAATGACTTTGTAAAATACCTACCTATATCAGTATGCTAAATATAGCAGAGAGGAAAAACTCTCTATAAAATGTCAACACATCTAATACGAGCTCTTACCCCGGGACTCTTATCTAAGCATACGGTAACTTATAAGAGCAATAACTAATATCAAGATAATAGAATATATCATTTTTAGACAAGTATACGAGGGTGCATGCAAGTTTGACATATCAACAAACAGTTTATCAGAGGTCTGTTTGTTTAGAAAAGTTTGATGAAGTTTGAATTTTTTTTAAAGTGATATAACATCTTCCTCTATATAGTGTGTTTATTCGAAATTGAAATTATCACATTGGTGTGACTGGCGCGTGTGAAAATTACATACCCAATTATATCCCTTGCAGCCTGAAGAAAATGGTGAACATTAACCAGACTTCTTCAGTGTATGAGACATTATCTTTTTTCACTCGCAGCACACTATCAATGACTTTGTAAAATACCTACCTATATCAGTATGCTAAATATAGCAGAGAGGAAAAACTCTCTATAAAATGTCAACACATCTAATACGAACTCTTACCCCGGGACTCTTATCTAAGCATAACTTATAAGAGCAATAACTAACGCTGATATAAGCATGGTAAATGCAATATCATAACCTCCACACAATTAAGATATCATCACTTACAGCGAGTGTAAGGCCTGAGTAAAGTGTGAGAAGACTGAACCCTCGAATGAAAGAATATCCGGAGCGGTATGCCAGCTATGCTATATCTTAATGTAACAAAGATACGAAGCAGGTGGATTTCTTGTTGACGTTTGTATTTGATGTCGTCTTCATCACACGTCTAAAAGTGTGAAGGTGAAGATATCAAGATGATAGAATATATTATTTTTAGACAAATATACGAGGGTGCATGTAAGTTCAATAAACAGTTTTTCAGGGGTGTGTTTGTTAAGAAAAGTTTGATGAAGTTTGAAAATGTTTAAAGGGATATAACATTTTCCCCAATAGAGTGTTTATTCGAACTTGAAACTATCACATGAACAGTTAGAACAGAAATCGTTGACACAACAAAGCTTTGAAAACAACATCTCGTGAAGCTGCTCTATTATATGTCCTAAATTTATTACACCAAATTTGGTTATATAAAGCGTCTAACGGAGCTAAACGGAAGGCCTACAAGTGATTTGAAAATCACATTAAGAGCCTA
Organism: Ophiothrix spiculata; assembly: GCA_000969725.1. Classification (NCBI taxonomy): domain Eukaryota; kingdom Metazoa; phylum Echinodermata; class Ophiuroidea; order Amphilepidida; family Ophiotrichidae; genus Ophiothrix; species Ophiothrix spiculata. The sequence continues at coordinate 32,692 of JXSR01S019447.1, read as the reverse complement.
TTATTGCAAGAATATCTTGAATGTCACTTCCAAGCAAGGAATTTTATAGGGGAATCGGGATACGCTGCCATCTTTTGTCGCTCATGGAGCAGAGTTATTGTACCTCCGGATATGTTCCGAGTTTGCCCTGATATCTAGGTAGATCACGTAAATCTTCACTTGACGCATATACAGGTTTTAAACCAAGTATATATCGGGTTTATTTCCAAAATCGAGGCCATCTTTACCAGCTGATTCCTAAAATAAAATGAAGAAAATCAAAAAATGTGATTTACTCGCTCATTTTTTATTTTAAATTTTAAATGTGTTGTTTAGATATCTGTGTTATCAGCAAAATAGAAGCAAAAATCCCAATAATTTTGAAGATTAATGTGTCTTTATTTTTCATCCCCAGGCTTCAATGGGCAAACTGGCAGTACAAATTTCAGTGGGGGACGGAGTTAAACTCCAGGCTGCTTACCCCAGCCGGACACCCCAGGTAAATTTTGCCCTTTTTAGTGTTTTTTGACATGAATTTTGAGAAAAAAGACATTTCAGGAGATGGTACTCAAAGAAAATAATTAAAAATTCATGGTCAAATCGAAGGAATTTACATGTAAAAACATAGGAAAAGCAATTGGTGGTCAGTATCCTAATGCGTGTGCATTTTGTTTCATGTGCAAACCGTGTCTGCGTTTTAAGAAGCGTGTATTACGACTTGCTCAAAAAGTACGCCAACTTCTCGCTAATCCGTTGCGAAGACTCTCGAAGTGAGGCACACAGAGCCGTAAAATGCCGGAGGTACAATAACTCATCCTCCATGAGCGATAATCCAAGATGGCTGCCGTCCCATAGGATTTACTCTGCGGTGAAATAACAAAATGACGATTCCTTTATTCAAGTCAACTCAACATCAAATTAACCTATGAGGATGATCCCTTAAAAATTCCCAAGACACAGCAATAAATGGTTCTGTGTACCTTTAAATTTATCCTTATTTCATGAAAGAAAATACCTGAGAATACCGTGTATATTTAAAATCATAAAACTCTTTAGCAAGTTTTATGATAGATGCAGTATTCATTTTAACTTAATACCCAAAAGCTTTTCCCACACAATACTTAGCAATAGATATACAAAATAATATTGTTATATCATTAAATTCAATAAACCAACAAGACGGTCCTAAATGCCGACATATGACCGTGATGAAACAGCCTGCAATTAGGGAGAGGATTCTATCCCGGATTCTATCTCCATAATCTATTTTTACTGCCTCACTATCAACACTACACCGCCCTGGGAGCTTCTCCCGATATTTCTCTACACTTGCTAATTTTCCTCTAATCTCTCGTGACCTGTGCCCTATCTATCGAGTATTACCCGGGTACAGAGGGGAACTCCCACTTTGAAGTCCTCACTGGCTGAATTTGTATCAACTTTCAAGTCATACAAGTTACTCCATCAGTGCTTTGTTGTACTTGTTTTTCTTTTCTTATTGAATTTCAATGATAAATATTATTAGACACAACAGTTTCGATCGTGGTTTTTTCCCCTAGTGCTTTCTCAGAGTCACACTATTGCCCAGAGTTAATGCAGACCCCAAGACAGTCCCCTGGGGGACAGTCCATACCCGCATTTCAGGAGTATTTGGGTATTTTAGGGCATTAAAGACCGAATAAAAATTGCTTTAATAATAAGAAGTGGTCCTAATTGTAACTTGACCTTAATAGATAAAAAATAATTTAAATATAAAATTAATATGAAATTGGTGTGGTCATCATTAAGTTTGAATTTTTTTTATCCTTCTAAATACCTTTGCAGAAAAATCATTCCTAAATCATTCATGATTCTCTGTAATATTGAATGATTCATTTTACACTCAAGTTCAAACCAGACAAAGTATTTTACATCCCTTTTTCGGGACCTTTTTACCTACAAACATAAAAAAATATGAAACCAGGGTATGAATATTAAACGGGTATGAAGTGTCTCGGCTATGAAATGTCCAGATTCAAAATATCACTCCTCAAGCTATACTTACCACTATATTTACCATTTGAATTTACTCGCACGCCCTGGCTTGTAATTAAACTCCCGCATTGGGAAATATAATATTATAATGGGCCTCCCACCCCCTGTTTTGAAACTGCAAGAGCTATTAGCAATAGATTAGGCTTACGTTGTAGTTAAAGACAATAGCTTTCGTCGTTGGATAAACTAATTGAAGCGTGCGATAGAAGACAACAGTGCTAAAAACATCACTGTCTTCAATGAAAACTACCTTAGCGCCTTGCTTTCGCTAATATGAACTAGCAATGATTACAGCAATTATTTCCATGTGCCTTACACGAGGTCTGGCTCGAGGAGCTTCGGGGTCTGGCCCGATCAGCCGAACTTTCACGCATAGACCACGTTTTAACTAGACGAAAAATACATGGGAAAAATGTGAATATTTCTCTGATTTCAGTCTGTGCAACATTAAATTAAAGGTTTCATTTGAAAATAGACATCGTATTCTAAACATTTTCTTCATAAATAAAATGTTGCACAGAACCGATTTTGACATTTATTTGGTTAAATTTGCCATAGAGAACTTAGAAAATGGCGAAAAGATTGAGGTAAAGTGAATGGAAATAGAATCTAATCTTTGTCAAGTGACATTATCTTTTCAGCTTCTTGTCAGTGAATAATTTAGTATAAAGTTCTACAAACATAATTCGGTCATTTTTTCAGCATGTAATGCTTTAGTTTGTTCGTGAAAAAATAAAACATGAAAAATGCATCAGTCGGTATTTTCCGGAACTGAAACCGGAAGTAGCTTCAACATGACAAAAATTGCCTAAAGTATAGAATTAAACGCCGCGAAAAACGTTTCTAGTTATTAACCTTCCAGGGCGGTGTATATCAACACAGTGACACATCTGATAACGGCTATAGCCTTTATAGATATAAATTGATCTACACAGTATTATGTTGTGAAATCAATTACGGTAGATGGACAGACATCAATCACGTCAGTTTGCTTTCAACGGTTTACGGAAATTACAAGTTATAGTTAACAGTGTTCTGAAGCAAAATATCGATGAAGAATATTGCTATGATATGGTCAGGCATTTTATTGCTTTTACAGTATGTTACGTACATCCATTGCTTTAAATGTCCCCGAGGAATGGCTATTCAAAGAAATCATAACTATATAGTTTAGATACAATGTAAAAAGAAAGATATGTTTTCTAACCAGACAAGTCTCAGAAGTGGCTTCACAAGACACACAAAACTGACGTGACTTGCATTGAAGCATGACTTTTGAATTAATGCCATGAGCATCTTGCGTAGATACTGACTTTATCTCTAAATGTGTTTAAAGTTTGTGTCACAATGTGTTAAATATCGAGAACATAAGTGTTCTGTTTGCAAACCTAGAACACTTGGTGGTGTGCAAAGTATGCGGAATTCTTGCCAAATTATCCTGTTAAAATTTTTTCCCTTTGAGCTCTCTTTAAACTTTTTTGTTAAAAAGAAAATTTGAATTCTATTGAGTTATAAATGCAAGGATACCGCGGAGAAGATATTCCATAATCATGATAATTTTAAGTATAAAAACATGTATGAAGAATTACGGCAACCTGAATGGAATTGTGAACATAAACCATTATTCTTCAGTGTATGAGACATGTTTTTCACTCGCAGCACACTATCAATGACTTTATAAAATACCTATATCAGTATGCCAAATACAGCAGAGAGGAAAAAATCTCTATAAAATGTCAACGCATCCAATACGAACTCTTACCCGGGGCTCTTATCTAAGAATAAGAGCAATAACTAACACTGATATTATAAGCATGGTAAATGCAATATCATAACCTCCACACAATTAAGGGAGGCAGTGGTCCCGAAGGTGATTTTCTAAAATACACATTCAATAAACTTCATATTTGGTGAGATGATGTATATTAAAGGTGTAGGTTAACATGTGTACAATTTACTTTTAACTGATTGACCTTGACCTCTGAAATGCATATTGTGAAACTTTACCTCAGTTTGCTTCTTGTTTTCTCTTGAGAGACAAAAGAAAGTATTCAACCCTGGGGATGAGGCTGTTATGAAAATACGAAAGAAATAGAAAAAAGGTATACCAATAATTTTACATTTTTTGCTATATCTCTGAAAGTATAAAGATTTTGGAGGTGAAATTTTGGATTTAGAATAAGAAAAATAGGGGCCTTGATATGGTGTCAAAAATATACTACTTCCGGTTGACCCAGGGGGATGAGAATGTGATTGGAACCTACACCTTTAAGTGTAGAATTCATTTTATTACATTTTTACGCGCGCAGTTTATCGATATGTTCCGAAGTGATTTTGAACATCTTCTTTTGTACACATAATTTAAAACTATTATTAAAAATACTATAAAAAGGGAAAAAAATAAAGTTTTTTGTACAGCGCGTACCAGGGATGCGTAATTTCAAAAGTTACGCAAATCAAAAAAAAAAAAAACAACCGAAACCCCGCCTCACGAAAAATAAGGGACTTTTCACCAAGTTTCATGAACAGTTTCCAAGAAAAACTGCGCACAGTCCTGAAAAACGCGTTTTGCATAAAATGCCGAAAACGTCGAAAAAAAGTAAATTTTGCAAATTATGAATAAAATTATGCTAATTAGCTTCATTAGAAGTGTTTTGGAACCTAAAACCTTTCAGCCATGGACAAAATGAAAATACTACACCAAAAAGAAGTGAAATCTGCAAGTTTCTGTCATTTTATTCACTTTATCTTAAGATTTTACTTCTTGAAAACAATAAAATACAAAAGAAATGCAATACACACATTTGTATAATAGGAGAAACATAAATTTTGCGAGACTTCCTTCCATTGAAATTGCCATAAAATCTGAACGGAAGTTCCGATTGAAGTCAAATAAAAAGCAAATGTAAGGTGAAATTGTGTGTAATTTGAAATTGTCAAAAAAGCAAATATGGCCAAAATAGCAAATTTTCACATTTTTGGACCACGGCCTCCCCTTAAGATATTATTACTTACAGCAGGGACTCCCACATCCCTGCTTACAGCGGGTGTAAGACCTGAGTAAACTATAAGAAGATTGAACCCTCGAATGAAAGAATATCCGGAGCGGTATGCCAGCTATGCTATATCTTAATGTAACAAAGATTAGCACTAGTGCCTTATGTCCCTCCCCCTCTGTCCAACATCACATTTTCTTTAGCAAGTTTTATGATAGATGCAGTATTCATTTTAACTGAATATCCAAACTCTTTTTCCACAATACTTAGCAAATAGATACACAAAATAATATTGTTATATCATATTGAACCTACAAATTCAATAAACCAACAAAACGGTCCTAAATGCCGACATATGACCGTGATGAAACAGCCTGTAATTATGGAGTACCCGTGAACGCAAAGATGATTCTATCTACATAATATATTTTTATTGCATCACTATCAACACAGTGACACGTCTGATAACAGCTATATAGCCTTTATAGATATAAATGGATCTACACAGTATTATGTTGTGAAATCAATTACGTTAGATGGACAGACATCAATCACGTCAGTTTGCTTTCAACGATTTACGGAAATTACAAGTTATAGTTAACAGTGTTCTGAAGAAAAATATCGATGAAGAATATTGCAAGATATGGTCAGGCATTTTATTGCTTTTACAGTATGTTACGTACATCCATTGCTTTAAATGCCCCCGAGGAATGGTTATTTCAAAGAAATCATAACTAATTTAGATACAATGTAAGACGAAAGATATGTTTTCCAACTAGACAAGTCTCAGAAGTGACTTCACAAGACATTTTTTTATAAAACTGACGTGCCTTGCATTAAAACAATTCTTGTGAATTAGTGCCATAAGCGTCTTGCGTAGAGATTGACTTTATCTCTAAAAGTTTGGGTCACGATGTGTTAAATATCTAGAACACAAGTGTTCTGTTTGCAAATGTAGAAACTTAGTGTGCAAAGTATGCGGATTCTTGCCAAATTACCTATCCTTACAAAATTTAATGTCCCTTTGAGATCTCTCTTTAAACTTTTTTGTTAAAAGGAAAATTTGAATTCATTTGAATTATAAGTGCAAGGATATCGCAGAGTCTTAGAGAAGGGATTCAATAATCATGATAATTTCAAGTATAAACAGTAATTACGGTACAAATTATTCCCGTGGGATTTTGTTTTTGATTTCAAAAGGACAATTTGGAGAGAATTCTTTTTTTAGAACATATTAAAGTGTATGCAATCAGAACACTTACAGAATACTTACCCTTTGTTTTTACGGGCAACTGAATTTGTCCAAGTCACTTAGTAATCCTCGCACAGAATAAGCTTATCCCACGCATATCATGGCGTTTGCTTAAAAGTGTTCATCTTTTTAAAACGGTGGACATAATGTTGATAGCGATTTCATATTTTCTTTCCACGAAACTAATATGCATGTGAAGCGACAAATCTCTTTAATCAAGCTTCTCTTCCATTTTTCTGCTTTCAAGAATATTCTATTCTGTAAGGACTATAACGCCAACCCCCCCCCCCCAAAAAAAAAAAAAAAAAAAAGTTTGTTTCTGGTAACATGCTTCAAAAGTACAATGCGGTATGCGCTTATTTATTGTTCATTTTTTACTTTTCGAAAATGCAATGCGATATGCTTTTTTCTTTTCTTGTTTTGCATGTTTTTGCTAACTTGATCAGCTGATATTCAGACCGTAAAGCCACAAACATTATCACGCATGCATTCATATTAATTTGACCCACATTTTTATCTCGAGAACATATATTCGTACTTGCTCGACCGTTGAATGACTGTAAATTCTGCATCGGGTAATATAGTTGTGGACCATATGTGTGTATCCTATAATAAACTTTGAAACCAGATGGGATCCTCGGATGAAAGAATCTGCAGAGAGGTATGCCAGTTATGTTGTATCTCATTATGTAACGAAGATTGAGGCAGGTGGATTTTTAGTTGACGTTTATATTTGATGTCGTCTTCATCACACGTCTCCAACAGATACAAGTGTTAAGGTAAAGATATGGAGATGATTATAGTGTATAATGTTTAGACAAGTATGCCGGATGCAGGTTAAGGGTACACAGAACAAATAAGTGAGTCATTTGACTCATTTGAGGAATAATGTATCAGTACACCAGGCTGCAGTACACGGACAAAATGACTCAAAAACTGTGAAAACTGAGTCATTTTGTCCGTGTACTGACTCACTATGGCTCAGGTGAGTCAAATGAATCACTTTGTTTTTTCTGTGATATATCGACACCATAGATTTACAGGGGAGATACAAGGCACGCCACCATTTTTATTCCGGCATGGAGACAAAACTGGGGGTATTTGGGTTTTTGCCGATAGCTTGCCGATTATGCATCGCACCTTGTCATAATGCGCAAATATTGAAACACGCACACACGCTTTGCGTGCAGGTTGGCGTATCATTCGCGTAAAGTATTATTTGCGCAGGTTGTCTCTATGCGTAACCAAGTCTCGGCACTCGGAGTTGATTTTGCCGCGAACCGAGTGGACCCGAATAACCCCAATTTGAGCTCCAAAGGGTGTCCCAATAAAAATGCATCACTTTTGTTTTTGATCATATCTCAGAAACCAATTATTAAAAATTCAAACTTTTTTCAGAATACTAATTAGTATAGTTTAGTCTTACATCGGTAAAATTTTGAGCAAAATCCGTTGAGCCGTTCTTGAGAAAACTAGAATTTTGTAAGATGACTCAATTTTACCCCATTCCAATTGGTTTTACCATAGTAATTCATATTTGTAGCTATCATCGATCTGACATGACCATGTTACCACTGTGACAGTAATTGGCCTCTAAAACAAAACATTCATTCATTGATAAACATCTTTTCAGTAAAACAGAGCAACAACAATCACAACAACAACGACAACAATAGTATTTAACAACAACAGAAAATTTAGAATTTGAATAAACCTGATTGAAACTGAAATCTGATAACACTCGAGTCTCTTCACCGTCGGGGATTTAGAACATGGCATTGGACCAGGACAATGATGTAGGTGCCTGGGAACTGATTGTGAACATATGAAAGGCGGTGTTGCTTAAAATTTACTTAAAACTATACAATTTAACGTTATCATGGACTAAGACATTCGACTTTCACGAGGAAGTGAATTACTGCTTTGTTATTTCGATTTGAATATGTTGACAATGTTATATTTTTAACACTTGTAGAGTGAGAGACAGTCATAAAAGTTTTCTTTCTGATGAAAAAAGCTTGAAACTTAAAAGATACAAAATATTTCTGAAATAGACTTTCCAGTGAAGCAAATCTCTGCCTTGGTTGAGTTTTCTTGAGAAACCATGAACTCTTTTTTTCTTCTTTTATTTGCGCTGCACAACAACAAGACCTACACATTGAATAACAGTGCCAATCTCAGTGCTAAAAAGATATCAAAATCATGGTTTAGAGTCTTTGCCATATTTTGTGATCTTTTGCGGTCTGTTTTGCAAGTTTAAAATAAATTGATCAATAGTAGCCAAAGAGTGGTTTTGTAAACATGAGTTACTATGGTTAACCCCATTGGAATGGAGTAAAATTGAGTCTTCTTACTAAATTCTTGTTTTGTCAAGAACGGCTCAACGGATTTTGCTCAAAATTATACCGATAAAAGACTAAACTATATTTGTTATTATTCTGAAAAAATGTTAATTTATGTTAATCGGTTTCTGAGATATGATCAAAAACAAAAGTGATGCATTTTTATTGGGGCACCCTGTACAAAGCCTGGTATCTCCCCTTTAAATATATGATCGACACACAAAATTAACAATTTTATTTGTTGATTATGTTTTGTTTTTAGAAACTTAAAAAAGACATATGTTCGATACATATATTTGATGGGGAAACCATTACATATATAATATGATTTGGAACAGGAACGAACGGAACAATGGCTTCAAAACACATTTTGTAAAACCTTGCTAATGCAATAAGAGTACTCTTAATAACATGAAATATGGTTACACATAACATTATGGTATTCATAACTTGAATGTCGCTTAAAGTCAACTTGACAATATAGACCCTAGTTCTTCTGAGTTCAGAGTTGGTGGATACATCTATACCCTCTCCAGGCGCTTGAAACATTTTCAAGGCACATCACTAAATGACTCCATGTACCTTTCTTTGTTCATCCTTTGGAACGTTTATAGACATTTGGTACCTATCATCTTCCCATCATATTCTTTGTTCAAAAGCAAAGTCTCTTGGCATGACACTGTGTTAATTGCAAGATGCATACAGTTTAAGGACGTGTCTTGTGAAATCATCGTTGGACCTGTCTTGATGAAAACCGCATCTTCCTCCGCAGTTTCAATTGACTATGTCTGAATTGCTTGAATATATTCCCTTGTTTGTTTGTTTTTAGTTTGGTTATTCCAGTTATACAGTTTGCTCTTTTGTCAAGAATGTCTTACATATTACACCACCGTTTCAGTAGACATGAAATGCAATTAAGATATTTCGATTATTCTTAAAATTGTAACCGGAACCTTAGGCAAACCCAACTTGGTAATTGTATTTCGAATAGACCTACATATTGAATGCAAAAAAGATCGTCGATTCATTCATTTAAAAAATAATACCACATATTATTATAGCATCAGCAATTGCAAAACATTGCTTTTACATTTTTCGCTATTCCACTCAGCTGAGGGGACATGAACTAGACAGTTTTCTTTAGCAAGACCCAAGAGTATGGCACAATATCCTGTCGCGTGCTAAATATGCCAAAGGGATAGGCGCTTTATAATATGAAATGATAACAAAATACGAACTCTTACGAAGCATAGGATGGCAATCATAACCTTCACAAAATTATGATATCATAGCTTACAGTTAGTATAGGGCCTATTCCCTAGTAAAAATCGAGTACAAAAATAGTACAACATTCCTAAGGTGCACATTTGGAACATCATTTAAGTACAATTTGAGTACATTTATAGTACACAAATTTGTACATATTTGTACTAAAACTGTACTATAATTGTGTTTCAAATGTGTATCTCAGGAATGTTGTACTAGAATTGTACTCGATTTTTTCCAGGGATTATACTGTAAGAAAATGGAACATGTGGGTAACATGATACTCGGAGCTAAGAGGTTTTATATAACGATGATAGAGGGAGGCAGGATATATCGTGCTTTACTAAGTAATTCTTGACCGGAAATTGATAAGCATTGAATTTGTAATATGGTTCAGTAGGTCTGTTCAAATGCTTCGAAAATTATTTAATTTAAAAAACAAAGGGTTGAGTTTACAAAAGCTTACAAATTGTATTTGACAAAAAAATCATTGAATTGCAAACTGTTGGATTTATCTACACACAAAATATTTACTGAGTCAGGTGACTCAGATACGTGAGTCTTTTATTTGTCTCTGTAGTGATGCACTTTGTATGCTAACTGAGTCACTGTAGTGAGTCATGTGACTCAGATGTGATGAGTCAAATGACTCCGATCAAGTCCAGTTGAATCAGAAGACTCAACTTCATTACCTTAATGAGTCATCAGTTTTGTCTCTGTAGTGACGCACTTGCTTGTGTAAAATGAGTCAAAAGACTCAGATTAAAGATAATGCAGGTCATTTGACTCACTTATTATTGACTTATTCGAGTGACGTCCTCTTTGTGCACAAACATGGAGGATGATATCCAAAAGGTGTTGGTGACTGTAGACACAATATTGTCCATCATCAATATAGTAGACACTAATTCCGAGTCAAATTCCGAGTCCAAGAGCTTAAGCTTAGGCTAAGCTTACTGCAGTAAAACAATAATGGACTAAATAGTCCAATATTGTAAGCTAACTCCATATAAAACCACTGCTTAATGTAGTGATTTATACTTGTAGCTTGATGTCAGCTCCAGAAGTACCAAATATTACTTCTGACAGTGTTAAATGCCAAAAAAATTGCTCACAGAAATGACAATTTTGTGTCATCAACCACTAACCAACGCTTTCGTCACCGACCATGCATTTTCAAGAAAATGGCCGACCAACAGCCTCGTTTTCAAATTTCGTATTTGACTCAGTAATTTATGTCAATGAGTCAAAAGTCGTTATTGACTCAAAATTCTCGAACAAGTGAGTCAATATGGTATCATCATACTGAGTCACCTGAAATTTGACTCACTATTGGAGTATCTGTGAGTCAATTATGATTTACGTAGTATCATAACTGAGTCAATTTGTACATGACTCACGTAAAATAAGGTAAAACGAGTCAACTGACTCAGTAAATATTTTGTGTGTACACTTACTGACTCCAGTGAATAGAATCAATAATGTGTTAAACTATTTTACAAAAGCTTACAAAATGCATTGTTATACATTTACAAAACATTATTATTTGAACTAGCTAGTGTATACTATGCCTTTATTCTAAGATTTCGTTTTTATACGACATGATTATTTTGACCACTTTCTATGACAGATGATCAAGTTATAACAATACGCAAACTGTGTCAAGAATTCTTCTCCTTCATCTAAAGCAAGTCAATCATTAATTCTTCAGTGCTTTTCATTTAGCTTTAATCGGACGGGAAGTGATTTTAATTAGCATGATCAAGTCTAGTAGGAATGAATAAATTTACATAACGCAGATATAACCTTGCGAAGAGCCATTTTGTAAAATCTGTAGAGGTTAAAGAGACGTAGGAATAATAAAATAGTATTTAATTATTCTCAGAAGTAGTATCGAATCAATGTCAAATTGACTTATTTCTAAGTTTGATCCATTTGCAAAGTATAAATAGGGTGGTTTATTATGTACAAGTAGTATAAAATAAAATTCTAGTTTGAATCTTATATGATTGTAAAGTACATTTTTCTTCAGCAACAAATTAACACTGATTAAACATTTTGTTTTGTCGAAATTGGACATTGAGATATTAGGTAAGACACAGAGGCGTTTTGTTGAAACCTTGAATAACCTAACTTTGACTGCTCAATCATCATACAATTAAAACATTATTAATCTACAGGAATCAGGAATGAGAGAAGCTAGTGAAATTTAGAATGAACTATTTTAAAATTGGTTTTAAACGATTCGTCATTTTTAATTAGTTTGAGAGTTTTTTCTTTCGCACTACTTATGATTATGCTCGATTTCAATGTACAACATTAGAATAGCTTCGAGAGGGATTGCAAGTATACATCTTATTGAGGAAAAAGGTCTTCGAACCATTTGTGTCACTTCTGCGAGCATTAGGAGGCATGGCCGTATATTCTGCGAACATTTTACGAATCTTTCTAGACATTTACTCATCTCTTATGGTTTGTTGAACCTTCCCCGAACTTGACTTATTATAATGCTATTATTTGTCTCTATTCATGTGGCAGTTTACATCAATGAACATGACAAGCAATATTAGCTACATAGAAAAAACTGTCACTTTACTCAGGAAATCAAAATGGACAGGTATTTATTGGTGTTTTATTGGACACAGCATTTAAGTACAACATTGCCTTTTCAAAGAAAAAGTAATTCCACAGAATGATCAATCAGTTTACTTGGATGACGGAACTTTTCTTTGTTAAGTCAAATAAAAAGTATTCTTTTATTCTGCTTATGTAACTTATTTATGATACATGCATATGTTTTTTTGGCAAGCAATTATATAATTGCCTGTCTAAAAAAAAAAAAATGCGCCAGAAATAGAACAATGCTGATCTACGTGGTTAAAATGCTGATATAAAGGCACTGTCAATCCTTGGTTTTTAGAAATAGTATTTGCTCTGTAACTCAGCAATGATATTGATAATTAAATCCAAATAAAAGTATATATTTCTAGAAGTGGATTTGCATGCTGAACATGATGGTAAGTTCATTTTTAGACAAAAATGTGTAATTTTGGCCCTAAGGCCCAACATTCGACCTCTCAAACGGTGATTTTTAATATTTTACTATAACTATAATACTATATTATAATATAGGCCCTTGCATAGACTGACCGGTAAAGTATCTGATATCATGATTGGCAGATTAAGGTAATGGTCTACCATAGGAATATCCATTTATGGCTAAAAATATCAAAATATAGGCTTTGGTGTTTTTAGCGTGCTTTACCTTGTGTCTATCGGATATCTTAAGTACAATTACCAAACTAAGTAGAAAATAGATTGTTAAAACAAAACGAGAAAAAAACAAAATTTCATAGTCATCTCATTTGCATAATAATGGCGGCCATATTGGACTTGGCGGCCATCTTCGATGTTTTTTGGAAAAGTCAGTTAAAATTTATCCCGGGGTAGTTTCTCAAAAACGAAAGCACCTAAGAGGCTGAAATTTGGCATGGAAATAGGTTAAGTAGTTCAACACAAGATAACATAGCCTTTTTTTCAATTTTGTCCTTCATATTAAAAATTTGATAACTTTTTCCCAAAATTGAGCAAAATATTCTCAAAAAACACACTTTTTTCATGTTTTTCATGCAATATATCAAATTTTTGGACACAAAATTAAAAAAAAAGGCTATGTTATCTGTAGGTTTATATGCTTAGGTATATTTCTGGTCAAAAAGAAACACAATTTACTTTTTCATGTGGACAGGAGTACCCCGGGATAAAAATCACCAAAAATTCTAAGATGGCCGCCATTATTATGCAAATGAGATGACCTTGAATTTTTTTATGTTGCAATCTTCTAGTTTTATCATAAGTCACAACATATCCAAATATGAAGTCTCTATGATCAAAAATAAAAAAAATAATGTTTTATGGTAGACCATTACCTTAATTGGGTATTCTAGGTAAGAGGCAGGCGCTATGTTATGTTGATATTCTCAAATGGTTGTGAAAAGTATATTTTGGTCCCACATTTTACGGGAAAGGTAACTAAATTTTGCTTTGGTGAAATTTTGAACTATTTTGCATTTTAGAATATAGAAAGCAATATCTAGGAACGCATTTCTCACGTTTTTGATTTTTTTTTCTTAGTTTTGAGATATTGTAAAAAATTGGTCCAAAAAATGTCAAAATTCCAACCGCTGCCACCGTTTTTGGCAAAACATGAGAGTGTTTGACCTATTTTTTTTTGCAATATTTCAAAAACTAAGAAAAGAATAAAATAGATATGCGTGCCTAGATATTGCTTTCTAAATTCTAAAAAGTAATACCGTATAATTCGAAATTTCACCGAAGCAAAATTTAGTTAGCTTTCCTTGAAATATTAATTTAATATGTTCATAAAAAGTGAACATTAATGCTTTTTGCATTATGCCTATTTGGTGTCTAACAAGCAAGTTGTAAAACACTACGGCTCTGTTCAAGTTATTCAACTTCGTTGCAAGTTCTCTCACTTTGGCAAGCAGGAGTAGTTAAATTTAAAACATCAGTAAAAACATTGTATCTTTACGATACTTTCTAGCTTATGTAGCTAACAAAATATTCTTTCCAACTTATGATTTCAAGAATATGTATTGATTCATTGAAATAATATTGTAATTTTTTTTTAAGCTGGTTCATTGAAAGTTTGCATATGTTGGCAACTATTTTGAAAAAAAAAATAGAACAAAAGAACAACCAAAAACTAACAAACAAACAAACAAACAAAAACATCAGTTTCTGAAGAAAATAGACGTAATCTTTAAAAGATACATAAATAAGACAAACATCATTTTATTATTTCATTCAAGGTATTATAAAAGGGATATACATAGAAATAGGAAGATGATTGAATTAGAAAGATCTTTATATGCTTTATTAAAACAATATGATTAAAAACCCCTCTTGAGCTATATCATCCATCTTGAAATTCACAAATATAACATGTATAGTAACAATGCCACGTTCAGTTATATTTCTTATAAGACTGTTATTGGATAGTATTTTTGTTGTTTCAAGATTCTTTCTAGGAAATACTGTATATTTTACATCACGGCCAATTATTTTTTTCTGATATGCGTACTATAAATGTCATATGGATTATCTTCAAGAAGTTCAAAATTGCAGTAGAACAAAGTAAACAATAGCAAATGAATTTATCTTGGCGAAATAGCGCTTGTACTGCGTCACGAATTGTCAATTTAAAGAAAGATAAAATCCAAGGTTACTAAATTTAAAATAAAACATAAATTTTAAAACACGCGTTTAAAGTAATTGGACTCTAAATACTGAGGATTATTGCGATGCTATAATAAAAATCGAGGGCTGAGAGCCAGAAGGTCGTATCTGCACGAAGAAAAAAGAGCCACAAGGCCGTATTTGTACCTTTGTTGCACATGCAAATACGGCCTTATGGCTCTTTTTTCTTTGTGCAGATACGGTCTTCTGGCTCTCAACCCTTGAAATAAAGTTATGAAAATGACACTTTCCTGATATTTCTCGAAGCGTTGAGAATCTGTTTTGTAACACTGTAAAAAGAACACAACGGTGATTTTGGATTCTCTGGTGAATTTCTGGGAGAGCTATGCGCCTTAGTTTACATACGTATTATAGAGATGCATGTATATTTACGAGCTACAGTGATTTTTGATCTCCCATACATACTAATCTAATTTTATTGATTCTTTAAAACATTTAACATATATGAGAGGAACGTTGCGGTCAGAGCATGGGACTTATAATAATACAAGGGTTCGAGCCCGCTCGCATGAATTACGTACATCTGGATATGGCACTTTATACACTCTAAAAAAAGTTGGGTTAAAAAGGAACATGGTTGGCAGGTTGGGTTAAATTTTGCACAATATTGGTTTAATTTATACACAATCTTGGGTAAATGGTGCACGTTTTACCCAACATTATGTCAAATTTTACTCAACATTGCGTCAAATTTTACCCAATCTGCCAACCATGTTCCCTTTTTAACCCAACTTTTTTTTAGAGTGTAGGCTTATCTTCTTTTTATTCTGAACTGCTGAACATAAATCTTTGTCTAACAACTCAAACTTAAAGCAAGATGTATTTTTGTTTGTCGATTCATTTTTGAACGCACATCTACAGCATTCAAACAGCTTTGCTAGCGGTTTTTTCAAGGTCGTGACGTCTACGTCTATACTTCTGCAGCCACTTTAAGCTTATTTTTTGTGTGTGTAGCATTGTATTGATATTAGCTGAGGGCATTGCTTTTGACCAGAACCAAGTGGAAGTGGCATAGGCTTTGGTAGACGCACGGTTCATCTACGTGTAAACATCGATACTCATCCAAGTCCTACAATTAACTTAATTATCAGTACTTATTGTGCATATGAGAACCGGAGTTTCAAATTGTGCTAGTACATGTAAATACAAGTGTAAGTCAAATTTATCATATTGTGGTCTAATACATCATATTGCTACAAAAAGTCTTCCTTTTTAGTATAATAAAATTTAGAATGACATTTCCGTAAGATACCATTGCCATTAAATATCAGAAACCCTATGAAAACATAATTTAGATCAGACATAATGTACTGATATAGATTACTTTAACAATTCATGCAACTATTTTGTTTCAAAAATCAATTCAAAAAATTGTTGGACTTAAATCATCTTTGTAATTTTCTAGATTTGTTTTGAGAATAAATTCAAATTGTTAAACTTAAATTGTCTTTGTAATTTTCTAGAGTTGTTTTAAAGATTAATGCAATTATTTTGTTTCAAGCATGAGTTTCGTTATATATTCTAAATTCATTATGTGTCTTTGGCTGGATAAGAGTGTTAATACACTTTAAATTTTATTGCAAAGAAAATAGTTGTGTGCATATGGTTGAACCATTTTTTGTCTTTGTTGATGTTATACAGTCAAACAACTGAACAAATCTGTTTATTTATATACTTTGGTAATTGCACGAAGTCATACTAGGATTTTAAAAATTCAATTACCTGAAAGCACACTCTTTGTGAGTATTTTAACATTTCTTGAAAATTCAACTAAGAATGTAACGGATACGGAAACCAGAAGATTGATTAAAATCATAATTAATTTGGAATTTGCAAGAGCGTTTTGTCATTACCGACTGTTTTTTCATGAAAATATCAGAAAAAATTATCATATACGCAGTAAAAATATATATGTATGAAAAACTGAACGTATAGCGCGATAACTAGCAATACAATTATCTGTCCGTATTCATGTCGCAGTTTACATTAAGAACATGACAAGCAATATCAGCTAAAGAAAAGACTGTAATTCTATTCAGGAAATCAAAATGGACAGTTATATATTGGTGTTATATTGGATATGAAATACAAAAGTGCGTTTTTAAAGAAGATAACATCAAGTCACCAGTATACTGGTAAATATGACATATTTAAACCCATTTTCTAGTTATTTTTGTTCTGTGACCTGTTTATTTATAACTACTGTCAATTAATACCCTAAATCAATAACTTCAAAATTTAGTAAAAAGATTGATCAAACAGGTGTAGGTTCAGTTCTCTCGCTGTTGTTGGTCAACAAACTTGTGACTTGTTCATATGTTACAGGCGATTTATTTAAAATTTCTTAAGAATCAGCCCATTCTGCTGTTTAAAAATCCTCATATACTAATAATGATTAATTAAAAATAATGTATTTAAACCATGGTTATTAAAAATGGATGATCGCGTTTCGAATAGATATCCAATTGTTTTAAAATGGTTGCTTATATCTTAACTTTCATTCGGTTTTATTATAGATTTAAATGATTTGGTTTTACTCTGAAAAGAATAGAGATTTTAAGAAAAAGTCTTAAAAATGTAGGCACATGAAGCAGGAGTTTTTAGGTGTAAGTCCCTTAATTGATTATTATCGTAACTTAACCTAGGTTTGTATTTAAACGTTGTCATCTGTTTCTTATGACTCATTAGGTATACACTGAAATGCGTCATCACCTTCATAGACTTCAAGAAGGCCTTTGATTCAGTGCACAGAGGTAAAATGCTCAAGATTCTCACTGCTTACGGGATTCCTAAAACCATCGTTGAGGCAATCAATACCATGTACAGCAGCACAAAAGCAGTTGTGTTATCACCAGATGGTGAAACTGAGGCTTTCGAGATATTAGCAGGAGTGCTACAGGGCGATACTTTAGCACCATACCTGTTTGTCATTGTGCTAGATTATGTGATGAGAATGGCAATCAGAGAAGACAAGGACATGCTGGGCTTTACAGTAACACCTCGAAGAAGTCGAAGGCACCCTGCAGAAGTCATTACCGACCTAGATTTCGCAGATGACATTGCCTTGCTATCCGACACATTACAACAAGCTCAAGAACTGCTGACCAGAGTTGAGGATGCTGCTGCAACAGTTGGTCTTATGATGAATGCTTCAAAAACCAAAGTCATGGCATATAACATCAAGACTGATGTTGCTCTGTCCACAATAGAGGGAAGTCAACTCGACCAGGTCCAAGACTTTCAATACCTGGGCTCTTGGGTAGATGAGTCGGAAAAGGATTTTCATGTCCGAAAAGCACTCGCATGGAAAGCTTGTAACAAAATGCGCCTTCTCTGGAAATCCAATCTACCAGACTTGTTAAAGATCAGCTTCTTCCGTGCAGCCGTAGAAAGTATTCTGTTGTATGGCTCAGAAGGGTGGACACTGACAGAAAGACTTGAAGCCAGGTTAGATGGGTGCTACACCAGACTATTAATGATGGTTCAAAACCTTAACTGGAGAGATCATCCTACCAGGGAGGTGATATATGGTGATTTACCCAAACTATCAGAAATAGTGAGAGGTCGCCGCCTAAACTTTGCAGCTCACTGTGCTAGACGGCTTGAGGAACCAGTGTCTGGATTAGTGTTCTGGACGCCCACCCAAGGGACACGTACACAGGGAAGACCAAGGCTGACCTACCCAGTACTTCTTACACAGGATGCTGGCATTGATCAAAACGAACTTCTCAAACTCATGCTAAACAGACAGCAGTGGAGAAAATTCATCATGGCTTCCGACCGCGGTCGACATAGATAGATAGATAGAATGCAGCGTCCCAAGAAGGAGCATTCGCACAGGGAACTAACCGGGAAACCAACGGCTTAACGTGACTTCCGAACCACGGAGCAATTAGAGCAAAGTTTCTTGCCGAAGGAGACGTAAACCACCGGCCCCGGGGCTCAAAACCACAACCTCTGTATTACGAGACCCGTGCTCTAACCGCTCGGCCACGCTCCCCTCTACAACTTCCTGACTTTGCATATATGTTTTTGTAATGAAAAGAATAAATATTACAACTACCATTAAAAGTCTACTTTACATCCACGACTTTGAATATTCTCGCCATCAGGTATTGCGACGGTACCATTATGTTGACACGAGAAATTTCTTCTTCCTCTGAAGATTTAAGGCCTAAACACTGATAACACATCGAAGGACTCGTAAGTCCACAACAATTTTCTCATACAGGAGTAAACCAGGAAGGTGACAAGATAATCATAATAGACAAGTACATACGCCAAATAAAATTTATTAGCAACATGAGATAGATGTCCACTTCATTGAATCCAATTGTTTTATTGTCAAACTTTATGGTCTGTTGTTGAAAGCAATAATGAAAAGCCGGTTTCCTTATTACTATTACATTCCATTTGTAACGTGTCTTTATGTGCATCTTTCTTATTTTGATTCAAAGATTTTGCCAGACAATACAAAGACATCACTAAGAATGACTCATCAAAATGTCTCTTGCACTCTATGTAATTCTTCCGTCAAATATCATCATGTCTTTTTCCAATGCTTTTTAAAATGTCTATATGTACGGTGAAGATTAAGATGTTTTAATTTTGGGCTTTTTCGGACTTTATTAAATGAAATATGTTAAATTTTGATACCTTAGAAGTTTGCAGAAGGTCTAATATTTGCAGATTTAAAATATGCTCCTGCGGCAAATCACTTGTTTATAGAACTTCATATTTCAAAGCAGAAAATTGGAAAACACATAGCTTAATTTTGATCGAGTCTTCTGTATAACGCATCAACGGGAACATGAGGAATGAAAAGAAAACGCTTTCTCAGTACATCAATACCAGATTATTTCATAGTGTTAGATACTATTTATTGCAGATGCAACCCGATCCTGTTTATGACTTTCACAACTCAAATCTCCCAGACATGTAGTGTACTCTCCTTATTGATGCTATTTCCGTATGTTGTTGAGAGCTAAATGAAAGACCCAGTGATGTCTGTCTACCAATTGATTTCTCATAACGCACTTTATTGTACGTTTATTATTCTCTTCATGCTTTTAAAAAACACATTTGGATATTTTTGATGAAGAAATATTATGTACACATTTAAGCATCATGTCAAGTCTTCTATTGAAAACGTTTTGTGGATTTTTTTCTTCTTCGTCAAATCTCATGTCATTACTTTCTTGTTAAAGGGGCATTGGACAAAATTTCGAAATTTATCTATAGATAATTTACACTTCATATGTTAGAAAGTAACAGATAATTATCAGCTATTGGCAAAATTTTGATCAAAACCTTCAGAAAAGAATTTTATTTTGTTTGTTGATCTTGGGTATGAGGCTATTCTCTAAACATATTTAATGATGCTACGTATATATCAAATAGAGCCAAAGATTAGTTTGTAAAACATTCCTTTCACATCATTTGCAGACAAATCAAAAGACATTTGGAGTTTGCATTAGATCACCTGAAATGCCAATTTTAAAAATTCAACTATAGAGGGCGGTATTTATTGTTGTCGACAACGATAATTAAAACTAAAAGATTATCTAAATATTTTGACAGATAGGGGTTGAATTTGACAATGAAACTTTCCATGCAGTCATTATTACCGCTAATACAACAAATGATGCAAAAATCTCAAAATGCTTGGGGAGAACTTTGGAGATGATGCTGAACTTGTCCAATGCCCCTTTAAGGGGTGTAAGCATGACTGTCAGTTACTCTGAGCTAGACATGAGTCATGATTCCATTCTTACTTTAAGGCTGGGGTAGACCTTTAAATGGCATAAATGTGTTTTTTTACCGTAACTCTCAAACTAATTGTATAAACTATATAAAAGTATACATTTTTAGAAGCGGATTTTTACCCTGAACATGATGATGATATCAGTTTGTGACCAAAAATGACAATTTTTGTCACCTTTTTTGACAAAAAAGATGATTGAAAAAATCACTTTTTTCCATTTTTGGTCATTTTTTGACCTTATTTGGCATGAAAATCAAAAAATTGGCCAAAATCCAAAAAAAAAAAATAAAAAAATGACGCAACATCCGAGTGGGTGTTTAAAATTAAAATTCCTATTCCTAGGTCATTTTGTAAAACAAAAAAATGTTATTTCTAGCTTGGTTGGAAGCCCAAATGGCCAAAAAATGTGTTTTTTGTGATTTTCTCAAAAAATGTGATTTTTGGTCAAAAATCAACATCACCATCATGTTTCTTGTGAAAATTCCTTTCTGGAAATGTATACTTTTATTAACTTTAAGCACTTTGTTCAAAAGTTATGGTACAAAATAAATTTGCAAAAACGGAACATTGAGTAAGGTGCTTACACCCCTTAAAGTAAGAATGGAATCATGACTCATGTCTAGCTCAGAGTAACTGCCAGTCATGCTCCTACGGAACAGCGAAATATTCATTGTTCATTTTATTGTGTACTTCAGCAGAATGACAAGACTAAGATTTGTTTGTTTAAGCACATTTGACAATAGAATTATTGGATGCACAATTGCATCAACAATGTGATGAAAATCACATAATTTTCTTATTTGGTAGCCAGACCATACATGTACCTGGTAGTATTTTAAGTCAATATGTGACCGTCATCTCAAACGAGCCGTAAATGCAGCAAACTTCATTTTGCGCTAAGGTGGAAATACATGTCAAGGTCATAATTTGCCCAAATTGATTTTTTGACAGATTCTCAATCCTGTGCTTATTTTTTAAACAGACGCAAATAGACCGAGAGATAGTGGCAATTTATTTGACATTTTTGACCAAGTGT
>JXSR01S019446.1:137436-153599 GCA_000969725.1 Ophiothrix spiculata | reverse complement strand
GTAGGGTGTGTGTTAATCTTTGAGAAGGTAAAGACCAAGCTCAAGTGCCCCTTAACAACGTTAAAAGAAAGACACTGTCACCCATGCTCTCCTTGAAAAAACGTATGATTAAGTACTTGAACAGAAATGTTTCTTAAAATATAGCCCCATCCATGATTTAAGGTTTTGTTTGACGTTTGCTTGTTTGTTTGTTTGTTATTAGTTTGATTGTTCGTGTGTTTGTTTGGTTATTGTTGTTGAAATATTTGGTTCAAGCAAGTTGTTTGAGATATTTACCCCAAACCTTGAGCAGTTATAATTACCGGTTCATATGTTGTTGTCGTGTATGCTGCTCCCGAAAAACCGTATGGCGGAGGAGGGTATGATGGAGGTGGACTACTTTTCTTTTTATCTGGAAACATAAAAAAAGAGATTTTTGCAAATGTCTACATTATTGTGCTATTAACATGACGACAAAGTCTGAAGTAAAAGACGAACACACAAGATTGGGAAATTGTACTCTGGCACTGGTATAAGCCAGTATTGGTCAATTATGCACGTTGTCAAAATGGATTTGCACTTATAGTTATTGCTCTGATTAACTTGAATGAAAATACCGTATTTTAGCACAAATTTTACACAGCGTATTTGTAATGTGACTAACCAGATGATTATAATGTAGTTAATGTCTCGGTTTTTGATCCAGGGGGAGGGGGGCACTCAAATATGAAAGTGACGTACCTGCTCCTATCGGCTTTCGAAATGTAGGGGCAATAGGAGAGAAACACATTGAAAAATAGGGGGTCATTCGGTGTAGAGGGTAAAAAAACTGGGTCATTTCGATCGATTTGTTAGCAAAAGCGAAAAACAGGGTCATTTGGTGTTTTTTGAATAAAATAAGCCTAATTTTGACATTTACGAAATCGCTTATCTTTGAAATTTTCGTAAAATTTTCGAAAAATTGACAAATTAAGCGAAAAAAGGGGGTCATTCGGTGTAGGTTCTCCAAAAATTAGGGCAATTGATGAGAGTCACCATAAAAAAGGTTGACTTTCAAAATAATAGGGAGTCATTGGGTGACAGCTCAGTGAAAAGGGGGGTCATTGGGTGAGAGCGGAGCAAAAAAAAGGGGGTCTATCGACAGGATCATGACGCGTGCCAATATATTGGAGTGGCCCCCCCCCCCCCCCGGGTTTTTGATATATGATCATGATGATTAAAATATCGCAACAAAAGTGTACTGAATGATTAATCCTGCTCTATACATTTATTTTCCCCCAAATAATGTATAGGAATGAATTCATAGAAAATGTGCAAATGCTTAATTAACGTTGTTTATATAGAAATGTCCGTTACTATACTTTGCCCGTAATCCACGTTCATCCGTAATATAATCCAAGTTCAACCGTAATATAATCCAAGTCCAAGTTCAGCCGTAATATAATCCAAGTTCAACCGTAATATAATCCAAGTTCAACCGTAATATAATCCAAGTTCAACCGTAATATAATCCAAGTTCAACCGTAATATAAAGATAATGCTACATTTAAACTTCATATACATTGCAGTTAATTTAGGATAGAAATTAGAATGGTGTTTGGTATAACATCCATTTTTATGGTAAAATGCCTATTGGTATGTTAAAGTTATATTCTATATTGATACCACGCACTGTTTAAACACATAATCTGAAAAAATACGATATACTTATTGGCAAAATCAGTAAAATACGATAAATTATTGGCAGGTTGGATGCCCTGTGTAAAATACCACATGTGTTGCAAGTCACCATATTATTAAATATTCGAAATGTTGGTATCAAAATAATAAATTAATATTGACAAATAGACCACTTTCGTATGTCCTATGTATCTAAGTACCGCAAATACGGGCAATCGACCATGTGACAACTTACTGCGCAAGTGACGTCAACTTAGGAATATGGTCATTCGCGCACTTTGCGGTACATTCAAGATGCATTATGGGACATACGAAAGTGGTCTATTGCAGTTTCTAATCTCAACCCTAACACCACCGATTCTTACAATATACAAGAAATAACGTTTATTTTACGGATGAAATGGATAACGGCCCGCGGGCAACTTAAAATTACGGACATATCTTACAGTAGAGAGATTGCGATTACCACGTTACACGGGACGGGATACAGAAACGTGAGCACTTTTAACTCACGTTTACGTAACGGTTCACGCCTACGCGCAATACCATAGATTGCCTATGTATATTTCATTATGTCACCCTCTCAGCAAAGAATTTTCTATTTATGCAACGATTGCCTATTGTGAATGTTTCATGATGTCGCCCCCTCTCATAATGGTCATGAAATAAGATATTTCTGATCGAGGGCGTAAATTCTTAAGCTAAAGAAATGATATGCATCGCTTATGATATTTATGAATGGTTGGCTAATTTTCAATAGAACTCACGTACGTATTGAACGAATAGTCACGTAAAAAGACTCACTTCAAACGGTAATTTCAACATGTGTTGCTGCTATTCGCGTATTATTGATCGCTTCCGTTCAGGGTATTGGCTTTCGCAAGCAGATGTGTAGAACTTAAAACTTTGACACAGAAGTCAATGCAAAATCAGAAAATCCCCACTTACGGGTGTGTAAGTGTGAAGTTTGCAACCCATAATCTTTACAACCAAACGCAATAAAACCTCGATAAGTGCTGGATATGTATGTTTGTACATTATTCCTGCATGTGTTCATCTGATTTTGATATAGCGTTTATTTAAAACAATAGGGGATATCGATTAAGTGATTAGTATTCACGTAAAAGTGTACGTGAAATTCTGCAATACACGGTGTGCTGTACTGTTCAAGCAGGTAATGGTCGGCTGAATTTCAATAACACTCACGTTTTCGTTCTCGTTCGCGTTCTGGGTGATCGCAAACTCTCCATTGTGTTTATTATCAAAGTACAATGGTGAATGACAATGAATGACCGCCAACAACAAATAATAGCTTGGTCACAATAATCGTACGAACAGCTTACGAGCAGTGTTTAGTCCATCTAATACGACCACGTGACGCCCTCGATGCTCGCTTTACTCGCTGCTCGTGGTCCTTTTAAACGGACTAAACACTGCTCGTAAGCTGTTCGTACGATTATTGTGACCACGCTCTAAGTTACTTTCAAACCTACATGTAGAAACAAATCAACAACAACAATAAAATGAAAAAAAGTTTTTACCTATATATTGTTATAAATCTTACCTTCCATTTTGTCGAAGCACAACGAAAAAAAAAACCAGAGCAGAAAGATTCAAGTAATGCTATTGGAATTTACAAATAGATACTATTGTTTACACCGCTTCGAACAAATCGATGACGTCATATATTGGTAAATCTATCACAACCAATCAGGACACAGTACATTCATTTTATAAACAAGTATTGATGACGTAGTAAGTCAAGGTGAAGTTTCTTTGTTATTAGCCCATGTATAATATAGAAGCACTGAATCATTTATTTGAATATTAGTTGTTTTATTGCAAAATGTTTTTGCTGATGAAAACTTTGTTACCGAGTGTCGGACTTTGATCGCTCTATATTTGCACATGCTATCTATACCAGCTTGTAAACTTATAAGGTAACAATGGAACAGACTGGAATCATTACGGTGTACTATGAGGGCTACGCAAATTTCGTATTTTTTTTTTTCAAATTTCTTTTAGTTTCCGAAAAAACATTTAATAGGGTCATATAGGTATTTAATCATTTTATTTCACAAAATGGAACATTCGGGATAACAAACACGTGCCAAAACTTCAATTTTTCTAGACTATAGAGCACATTAACAACAACTTGTTTTAAATCTAACACCGAATATTTGACTGCTTTACAGCTTGAAGTATTTTTTAAATATCTATTTTGTTTTTAATGGTCATAGAATGAAAGCGTTTGTATTTTCCAAATCGGGCGTTCTGTTGCATGCAGAGCTATATAGGTTTGTGTATTGCTATATGAAGCAATTCTGGAGAACACATGTCAAAGGTTATTTCCTTTGAAATACATATTTAGTTTGACAAAACCAGTGAATTATTTTGAGTATAAACTCACATTATATTTCTTCCTACTCTTCGGTAATGGTGGTATTTAGAATTCACATTATATTTCTCCCTACTCTTCGGTAATGGTGGTATTTAGAATTCCCTCTAATGCAAATGAGGATTATGACCTTCGCAAACTTGGGTAGCAAAATCAAGCTGTCTGGTATTTCAATGGTTCCTTTTTCTTTGCAAAATGTGGTATTTTGATGGGTCTGTTTTCCAAATTTTGGACTTTTTTTAAATTTCAAACAAAAATCAGAAAATTTTCGCCAAATTAGCGTTAATTTTCGGGGAAAATTTAATTTTTTGTATAAACTCGACTCAAAATTTTGGGAATTTGGTATATGGATGGGTCCCTTTTTCTTAAATATTGGTATAAACATGGGTGGTACTTCAAATTTCCCAGCGGCACACCCCTACCAAATCCAAAATTGAGTACCCCCCTCCCCGGGGACCTTTATTCCATTTTTGAGTACTCTGATATGTATGCGGTAGAGCATACCATTGTATTCACTTGGCTCATTTGCATGGACGGGACTTCTCAATAGCACCACTATCTACTCTTCGCAGGACTTCATCAGATCTGGTCAGCTGATCCACTTTCCCGGGGAACTTCGTGTGATCGATTTTTTTATAGATTTCTTCCCAGTCCGCCAGTCGTCAAAACTGACTCATAGATCAGCTGACCAGATCTTATGAAGTCCTCCGACGAGTTGGACGAAATATAATGCGAGCTTATAATCAAAAAAATTCACTGATTTTGTCAAACGTATATCACAAACACACAAACAGCCAATTTTTCTTTTCTCACTTTACATAGAAATAACACACAAAAGGTGTTGTAATTTGAACCAACACACAAGCGTCGGGGCTTTCAATTTCAATTAGTTCTGCATGATCGAGATGCAAAATTCACTGTAACTCTGTAAAGTAAACACACGTTGGAATTTTCATAGTTCATTTTATTTTCATGACACATCAAAATATCAAAATCAAACTAGAATTTAAAAATACAATGTACAACAAGAAACAATTATTTAGCAGCATATTAGAATGTATTGCCCCTATATTAAATAGTACAATACAATAATGAGATCACTATTTTGATATTATAACGTGGAGTACCTAAAATTATGAACTTCGTTTTACTCGCATTTACAGATAATCTGCCAGCTTTTCCCCCTTCAAACGAAAGACAGTATAGTCAAAGTCTCCTTTCAAATAACGCACTCTCAACTACTTCTGATAATCCTAATTCTAAGAACTCCTTAAACGAGTGTTTCCAGATGTACCCAAATTGCTGACGTGTGCCAAATGTCTTGGATTTACAAAATTTAGAAATGGGCCAACGGAACATATCACATTATAAATTTAACCAGATAAATTGTGGGTATCGCTATGCATATGGCTCCAAGAAGGTCGGGCTTCTGACTCTGTCAAAGTGACTCTTCATTCAACACAAATGTGACTCTATTTGTCATGACAGTAGAGTCAAGGATCTTGACTCTAATAGGGAGTAACAGTGACCATTTCGCTGCACCCTTGCTTATTTATATGACTCATGAGGTAGAGTCATGGGTCCTGTCTCCTGACTCTACTTTAGGGGTCAGATGAGTCCCTTTTGGCTGTCAATGAGTGAAACTAATCTCTCCTTGAGATGATGAAGCGTTTTACATAATGATAAAAATTAAGCATGTAATGAACACCTTCTTTATACGACCCACTCCACCGTTTGCGTATTTACAAATCACAAACTTCGTCTTTAATAACAAAAGTTGTTTGTTAACCCCCGTCTAACCAAGCCCTTTTCTTGTAACGTGTCTAACCAAGAGGCCTACATTTTTAAAAACGGAACCCAATATCGGGCCCCATATGAACTTAGTTTTGCTATCAATAGATAGGTATGGTCCTGCCCTATTTAACGATACCAAGATCACGAAAATCGGCCAAGGCGTTATGTAATATTGACGTCATAAAGATCTTTAAGGTCGAAATTTGAATTTTGGCAAAAATGGCCATCAAAATCAACATTTTGCAATACAAGTTCTAAATAACGGAATTTCATCGGGTTTCTTTCAAATAAAGACGGGAAATGATAATTCCAACATGCCAAGTTGCAAGTTTCAGCCTCATAGCATGCATACATTTTTCAAAATGGGCACACCCCAACTTTAACGGCCTACGGGGAAAAAAACCCAGGGGGGCCACTGAGCTACATGCGTGAACAGAAAAACACATAAAAAGGGGTCATTATTCACTGACCAACATGGAAAGCACTGCACGTATTTAGGGGTCTAAAAACACAGATTTTCAACAAAAAGGGATGTTTTTTCAAAACAAAAATATAGAATTTCCATAAAAAGGGATGTTTTTCAAAAAATGCACGTTAATCCTTGTTTAGGGGTATTTTTTCAAGGCAAGATAAAACTTGTTTAGGGGGTATTTTGTATACCTATGTTCACGCATGTGTACATCAATATACCTGAGTGGCCCCCCTGGGAAAAAAAACCTGGGGGAGGGGCTTGCAACCACCCCACCTTCCTTGGTTAGACGAGGGTTAATCTCCAACAGGTCCGTTTTTGTTTTCCTGTATAGCCATTAAAATGGCGTTAAATAAATAGCCAAATTAATACGAAAGTCCAAAAGAAAAGTCCGATGAAAAATCCTATGTTACCCAAGGTCCGAGCACAGTATGAGGCGTTGGCTGCCCCTTGGTGGTAGCCACGTGAATGGCGATCCTGTACCTATTGTAAGAACAGAAACAGGCGACATTGGAAATTGAAGAAGTCATTTTAAAAGGAAGCAGACGATATATAACGTTAAAGCAATACTATAAAGTGTTTAAAAAGAAGCGCCCCCTGTCACCCATGACTTTTGATTTTTTTTTTTGGCTTATTGATATTGGGTTTGTTTTGGTAGATATGAATACCTTCCAAACAATTTGGTTCAAAGATGCTTATACTTTTTCTGATATGGCCATTTGTTGAATTAAATTTGGGATCCCGTATTTAATTCCACATGTATTAGTATAGAAAAGCATGCATGTGCCTTTTATCAATTTTTGGTGGAAAAACAATATTTTGACAAAATACACTTGAAAATGCTTGAGTCACATTCTTCCATTTTATGCTGTTTTTACTATAAACAATTTTTGATCAAAATCTTATAGTATTGCTTTAATTTAGCCAGTAAAATGAAGACGACGACACTGATTTGAAGCTAAAAGACTGAATATAGGGAACAGTAAACATATAACATTAATAAGTCGATATGAAGAAAGCAGTCGGTATTTCAAATTAAGTAAGTCTGCAAGTCTATGTAATGGAAGCAGACGACATTTAAAATGAAGTAAGTTTGTATGACTTACAATCATTACATGATTATTGTACTGAAAAATAGATCTGTAGATGAAATGAAAACATCCATTATAGCAACCTTCCCAAACCCCAGCCAAAGAAACAATCTTTATACGCACCATTTAAAATATTACTTTTATAGAACCACGGCTCTTTGTTGAATAAAATCTTATTCAGATTGATTTACATCTTACTCGGTTGTGTCAATCTTATTCAACCTCGAACACATCTTACTCAAGTTTGAACAAAGTTTTAACAATATTGAGTATGATTTCACTCAACAAAATGAGCTGTGACCTTTGGGCAATGTTTTACTCAAATAGAGTAAAATAATTTTAAGAGTGCACATCTTACCACACAACTGAAGTACATAGCAATAAGACCAATCGGAAGACAACAGAACCACAACACAATGCAAGACAGACACATATGGTTTGGTGGTGGGTATGTGGGCTCTGCTACAATCACTGTCGTACGGTTGTCGCCATGTCGATGCTGAAAATATAGCAAGCAACAGTCTCGATAACAAATCCATAAAACGGGCATATATACGTGTTGGTAAAAATATGTTATATGTCGACTTGAGGAAAATACAGATTTATGTGGTTGAACCCAACAAAATAGAATAAATCTAATTTAAGTTAGTTACGTAAAATGAGTGTTTATCGGTGCGCGTGAAGTGTCATTGTGTTTTAATGACTCGTATTGTGTTGAATATATTAATGGTTTACATGTTCTATTGGAGCTACTGGTTGTTGCGATGGAATTACCACTTCACGCTAGTTCCCCACGCACTCTAACCTCCAAAAAGATCATTCCATTGTTGAAATTTTAACGCCACGTCAATACAAAATCATGCAAGAATTGTCGAATTATTCAATGGTTACACTGGGCCTGATAGTGCTAACTCGAGTAAGTTCAGGTGTATGTTCCCTTTTTTCCCTTAAAATGAAATAATAGAAATATTTAATAAAGTAGGGTTTGGGGTTTTTCGTACCTCACGTTCAGCCGTACACTCCTTGCATGATTCCAATTAAGCACAGTTATAATATTATTGAAATCCGTCAGTTTCGCTCAGTGTAACCAGAAACATGCGTACATTTAAATGCATGACTTGCAGGCTATTATATAGGATACTTACGATTGTACAAATATATACAGAAATGTGAAAAATCATGTTTAAAAGTTGATATGTTATTGCATGTGAAGTATGTAATACACTTCACGCGTACAAAATCAAAATTTGTGTGTAAATACCTTGGTTACTTGAAATTTAGAACTAAAACAAAGTCCCGGAACAAAGTGATCAATTAGGCATCCGCGTATCGCATCTAGTGTGCTTTCAAGTGAGATGTTGACCATATTGACAGACTCCCATTCGGGGATTTAACTGAATACCAGAATGCAAGACTGACCCAAGTCCAGGTTTATTTTTTTCAAGTTAGGCTACCTTGTGAGTGAAGGACAAAAATTAATCTACACCGCAAGTGCCCCAAAAGTCCTTTATATTATATTAAAAAGTTGTCAAATTCCATGAACTTGGGTCAGTGTGACATATACATATGTTGTTTTATTGAAGGTATCATAAGTAGGCAAAACCATGTTCTCGGTCACATTTCTTCTTAAAATGGGAAGATAATTGGTGTTAGGTGTAGGTTCTGTCTATATTGCTCAGAAAACTAGCAAAAATTTGAAAATCTGTAGTCTTATTTCAAAATGGCGGTCGTTAAAACTATTTAAAGAAAAGTTCCGCAGCAAATATGTGAAAATACTGTTTCTCCGACTGATATTGTCGACAAAATTTGGCTCAAGCAGAGCATAAGCACAAATGCATTACTGCACAAAATATTAGGTCCAGATGGATCTAACCCCCCTTTTACATAAAATAAAATACAACAAGTACATATAGATGCAAGAGTGACCCACGTCCATCGTCTAAAATGAAACCCCTGCAAAGCATTGCAAGCACAAATACTATAGAAAAATCATGTTTCATATGGCAAATTATTGGATTCATTATTACAGTGCAGTGGACTTGGGTCACTGTGATGGGACAATGGATAAGCGAGCCTAAAATCAAAACATGAGGTTGTGGGTTCGAATCCCATGCTACGCCTGCGCTGTTCTCACATTATGTATTTTAAATCTTATTGAGAAATGTTACGGTGGATGTAATGATGGTGAACACTTTACCTGGCAAGCCGTCATTCCTGGCTGCTGCATAATTATACTATGGTGGTCTGGAAAGCCTGGATATGATGGTGGCTATAGAAATAAACAAGATATATAACTCCATGTTACACGGTTGCTCATATAGTTGGAATAAAACTATTTTAACCATTTCTTTATGTAAAGGTCAACTTATGGGGAAAATATTTAGAACCTTATATGTTGCTTTTGGTCAGATTTGACAGGTACATGTAATCATATTGGGTGTGAAATGGAACTCCGAATGTGATTTTCTCATGTACTGTAAGGGGGCAACGACAGAAATGGGTGAAAAACGTGATTTTTAGGTCAAATTTGATTTGACCTCGCCTTGTTCAAGTTCATACTCGAGTTGAGTGGTCATATGGAATGTTTATCTGTAATAGAGTGATAAGCATGTGATTAAATGTCTTAGTCACGCTTGACTGCGCCAGGAGAATGCTTGGAAGCAAACCACAAAATGATCCTTCAACGCCCCTCAATTTTTATTCCGACTATATGAGCAACCGTGTATAATAATGGAAACAATAAAACAACAATATTTATAGTACTGATTGTTTCCAGTTAGATGATGATTTTTTAGATATAGTGCTAGTGGCAGAATTGTTGTTTTCATGTTCATAGTGTTTCCTAGTATTTGCTTCTAACTTATAAGTATGTCTTTCTTTTTTTTTGTTATACCAGTTTACTCATACATATATAGTTCAGTCTAGAGTGCAGCCGACTTCGATTTCGTACCGTGTTTACTTTTTGCGGCCTCTGAACTACCCAGGAAGGATCGGACATGATTTAGTTAGAAGTTTGTCATTAAGTAAGTACAAGTTGCGAATTTTCAAAGTAACATACTAGTTGTGGAAAGTAACAATCTACCTTATCTGTTTTATATGGATCATTACTACACTCTTAAAACACCTAGTCAAATTTGACGAGGTGTCGAGTAAAATATGACTTCACTTGATTCTAGCCAAATTGACTCGAATTTTGGTCAAATTCGACTCAATTCTAGTTAATTTGACTAGATATTCTCGTCCATGTTGACTAGATTCTGTTCCAATTTGACTGACTAGACCATTCTAGTCTAAATGTTTGACTAGATTGTCTAGTGAAGTCATATTTTACACGATTCTAGTCAAAAAATGACTAGATAATTTTAAAAGTGTATAATTGGCATATTTTAGCCGCTGAGGATATTGGCACTCATAACGAGGACAATTATGGTATCATGTGAGGCATCGTGACCCCAGGATCCTGACTGATTCAATATGCAGAATGTGTGTCAATTAGTCACGATGTCATATTGACCTTGCCTCGTCATGAGTGCCAATATCCCTCAGCGGCGAAAATATGCCAATAATAGGAATGACCTGTTTATGATATATTGTATTCACATACAATGTGCTGTATACATATTAATGCATTAGCACCTCACTAGGAATTCTGCTAGAATGACAAGATGTTTACAATTTACAGTTAAAAAAACCTAAGAGTAACTTACTGGCTGTGGAAAGCCTGTCGTTGTAACAATCTGAATTTGTGATTGGTTGAAACCATCGCCTTCTCGATAGGGAGGTGGCTGCAAATATACAAATCAAATCGTAATACAAATATGCAAATGGTTGCAAAAGAAAACCATAGCTTGAGTCTGATGTTGTGTCATATATGTTACCATAATTTAATAAGATGACAACTAGTAGCGCAACTAGAAATTCAGCCACAGTGGGCGAAATTCCGGAGGCGGGAACCTAACAAATTCCATCATTTGGCCTATTGCTACAATGACTGTTCTAAACACTGCGCAAGAAGTCTGCCAAGTAGTATGCATTGTACCTTGTTTCGAACTTTTCCTATAAGACTGTTTTTAAGGGAATAAAATAAATAATAAATAAATAAATAAATATGACATATTTAAAGAGGATAGCCTCATCAGTGTCTAGCACTGCTTTCCATGAGGGTCCTCTGTCAGATGGTCAAATTTATTTTCCAGTTTTAGATGCAGGAGGTAAACCAGAGCATCTGGAGGAAAAACCTGCGGAAGTAAGTTCGGACTGGCAACCAATTGCACATACAGCGCTGAGATCGATGATTGAACCTGACAGTCCTGGGCGCATTGATGCAAAGCGAGGGAAGTATGCTGCGCTACCTGGTTCCCCTTCAGTTGCCACTATAATTGGCATCATTGGCTCAAAGGTTTAAGGCTGGCTCAACCTGTGACGATAAGCAACGAAATGTGGTGAATGAAATTATTGCTTAAAGCGATGAAAAAGGGGATTAAGTAATATTTGCTGACTGGTGGTATATTAAACCTTCGTAAACACGGCGGTTATAGGATGAACGACTGTTGCAAATACTGGTAAACGATCCGCCATCAACATTCGCCACCCTCCGTCACCCTCCATAAGCCAACGTCGCATCAGTCATTGCAATTTCTTTCCTTGTCGTTGTAAATTCGTCAGTTGTCGTTTACACAAAACAGCTTACCGTTGCTTGTCATTCCCCATATTCGTCATCATGCAAGCCCGTCTTTGTGGCATGAGAAACTACCCAGCCCAACTATGATTATTATGGTGAAGAAAGGGTGAGCCACTGCTGCGCCAATAAGGGATGTTTTAGTCATGCCCATTATCTATATAGGTATGCAAGCTTGTACAAAGAACATTTGAGCAGGGGCGTAGCGAGGGTGTCCGACGCCCGGGGCAAGAAGTAAGCGTTTTTTTGCAGTAATATATGCTTATTTAAGCTAAAAAGTACCGAAATCTTAATTGCAAAAATATGCTTATTTCAGCAGTATGTCCCCTGTTGTTTTTTCATGTAGTGGAGATTTGGCGCCCGGGGCAACTTGCCTCCCCCCACCCCCCCCCCCCCCCCCCCCCCCCCCCCCCCCCCCCCCCCCCCCCCCCCCCCCCCCCCCCACTAGCTACGCCACTGCATCTGAGCCGTCTGCTCTTACCTTGTCATCAAGCTTACAACCAGTTGCCTGGTATGGTGGCGGAGGTGCATCATGGGAGAGAGTAGTAACCGAGTAAACTGTGCTGCATTGTGATTCGCCATGAGGATCAGCACCTGCAGGACGAAGAGTTAACAAGACATATAAATTTTAATGTTGGTTTTACGACATTACCCCAACATTATGCCATCAGAATGCCGACGTTGTTCCAACATCGCGCTGATACCGCGACAAAATGACGTGGACAAAAACCCGGGGAACAAAATGACATGGGAGTCTAATGGGACCGTTGTCATATTGCAAATGTTGGCCCAACTTAATCGGCTATGGTTGACCCAACGATGGGCCGTCTAACTTTTGCTATCTGGTTTATGTTGCGCAACTTGCAGACAATAATTCATTGCGTTCCGGGTAAATTTTACCAGCATGTACGAACCCGCGCATACTTTTCAACTTGTGCAACATATATAGTAACTTAAGACGGTAACATGAATCTTATCTTGCCCTCTTCCTTTCTGATCTTAAAATTGAAAATTATATATTGTTTCATAGCTAAAACCATTAATTAATGTAAAAAAGAAAAAAAAATAATATCGTAAAATCAGGGTTCATTCCATAGAAAGGCTTGTTTTAAGGGTACGAGGAATCCGTATGCTCAGGAAAATGTGAATCCTAACTATTTTTTAATCATGAAAAGATAAATAGTTTCCATTGCCTTTGCGGGGACTCGAACCATGGATTATGGCTGGGGTTAGTCATGCATTACGAAGCGAGCGCTCTACCGCTGAGCTACCAAGGCAGCGTTGAGATGGTGAACTAAAATCTAAAACATAAACATTAGAATGCCGTATTTTTCTTTTGTTTACATAAAAATTGCAATTTTTGCCTCATTGGAATGCTCAATTTGTAAGTACATTATGCGAATGCGTATATCAGACAAAATGTAGATAATGTAGATACTAAAATCAAGCTATTCACAGCTTGAACAGGGCGAACTCAGAGTTATAATTCACGCCCGATTTTTCGAGCAAAACAACGCGGGTTTGTTACATTATCATTCAAAATCAACACAACAAATTTATAAAATATTATTTGTAATTCAATAAAAAGTAACAAGCCTACAATCTGTCAACATTTGAAAACAGGCGAATCGTTCGAACATCATAAAATTTTAAGGTTTCGGTGAAAAAGGTGTACATTTTTCGAAGTAGTTTATTGACGTAATTTTGACCTTGATAATAGACGTGAAATCACTACTGAAGTCTC
This sequence comes from Ophiothrix spiculata, assembly GCA_000969725.1. NCBI lineage: Eukaryota > Metazoa > Echinodermata > Ophiuroidea > Amphilepidida > Ophiotrichidae > Ophiothrix > Ophiothrix spiculata. The sequence goes on along the minus strand of JXSR01S019446.1, from coordinate 139,766 downwards.
ATGTATAAACTAGAGACTCTATTATATATGTACGCCAAAAATTGTATTATTCTGATATGTGTAAGTAGGTAAAAAGTTGCAGTAACAAAAATGGCACCCATTTAGGGACTGTAGTCTTAACCAAGTTTAGTAGTAAATATATAGAATGTAAAAGTTCGCCATTTTTAACAGTTTTAGGAAATGTGTGGATACCAGCCAAAAACACGTAGGATTACAACAAAAATAAAAACAACGGCTACGACAACAACAACAACAGAAACATGAACAACTAAAACGAAACAATTTTTTTTCAAAATCTTGTAAAGTATTATCGGAAACACACATAACCCACCGGGAGGGGGAAATATGCATGGGTTTTATTGTAAAGATTGGTTTGATAACAATTTTGGTTATAAAGGAATCAAGATAAACAAGCATGTAAAGATTTTGTAAACAAAGATATTTTACCAATTAGGGCATTTTATATAATAAATAAACTTTATCTGGAATGTTTTAAATCAATTTGGAATATGTAAAGTATTCCAACATCCAAGTTTTATTTAAATAAGAATAGCAAAATAGACCTAGTAGTATACATACTTTCAGAATGTCCAGTAGCAGAATGTTCGGAAAATCCCAAGTTGTCAGCCATGTTTGTTTACGTATCTTCTTAGTATATAAATGTCACATGCTAGGCTTCACGTAGAGCCATCCAGACAAAAGGCAAGCTGGACTTTGGTCACTTTTATCATAAGTGATGGTTCACCCCGAAAGGGGGGACTTTGAAGACGATATCAATTTTGATTTTATGATTTCATCTGTTGCAGCATTTTTTAAGCTTTAAAATGGCACCTTACTTATTGAAATTGCTCAAGGCGATCACATTTTACAATAGAAAATCTGCTGGAAATTCTTATTATTTTCTTTATTTTTTGCTGCCTATTTTCACCTGTATCTTGATAAGTGTTCTGTCGCAAAGACTTCCTTTTTGGGGTGAGTCATCACATATATTCTGTATATTTTGAATGACGCATCAAAATTACGAAAGTATTGAATTGCGGAACTAAAATATATAAACCAGCATAACGGTGTCGTAGCCAAAGGATGAAGAGCTACTTCCTATATTAAAATTCGCCGGTTCAAAATACAAATAGGTCACAATAGGTTACTCCTCCAAAAATTGCAACGAGTTGTGAGTGAACTCTGGAAGTATCAAAGGGCATCTATGTTCGGCAGATACTCACCCGAGTTCAATGTTTTTTTTTTTTGCAAACTTTAATACTGGCGGAGTATTCTTTCTTTATCTGACTGAAGCATGGCTCTGATCCAAAATTTCACTCTTGATTAAGCTTTCAGTTTAATCGGAGCATTTCGTGGTATAGTTCTTGATTGGTTCAAAAGCTATATTAGTAAAAGAACTCAATTTGTTTTTTATAATGACTGTGAATCTGACTTGAAAGAAATTGTTTGTGGTGTACCACAGGGATCCATATTAGGCCCACTACTGTTCATTCTTTATGTTAATGACATCAGTTATACATCAAACATGTCAAATGTTCTTGATTTCCTGTTGTTTGCTGATGACACCATATGATAACTTATTCTAATAAATACATCAATGATAATATTGATATTATAAATAGTGAATTGAGTGAAGTCAGTAATTGGTTCAAGGCCAACAAATTATCAGTAAATGCTAGCAAAACTAACTACATGATTTTAGGTACATCTCACATGACATCGTCTAGATTTTCTAAAGATTTAAATGTTGTCTTGAATGATACTATTCTTGAAAGAGTAAAATATACCAAGTTTCTTTGTGTGTCAATTGATGAGTGCCTAACATGGAAAAAATCATATTGATTGTATTTCAAAAACTATCTCTCGCAATATTGGTGTCATGAACAAACTGAAATTCTCTATTCCAACCCGAATTCTACATACATTACATTTATATTGCACTTTAATCCTACCGTATATCGAGGATCCTCAAACGGGGGAAACACGTGTAAATTGTATATTGACAAGGTACAATTTGGTGCCAAACACGATTGTGGCTCGCGCAATGAGATCATTTGTATAGAGGTGTTACTAGTGAGAAAATGATGTTGCAATGGCTGTTATATTAAAACTTTTGATACAGTTATTTTTTACCCTTTTTATACTATACAATATTTTAAACACTTGAAAACAATGTTATTAAGTTAAATAGAGTAAAGTAGCACATAAGAAACAAAAGAAAATTAGCCTATTGTTGTTGGATTTAATTCGTGAACGCGTACTCAGAGCCTTGTGCGTACACGCGAACTAAACAACCTTGCAAAATATACGCTCGCATCAGGGACCACTGC
>JXSR01S019446.1:110266-121372 GCA_000969725.1 Ophiothrix spiculata | reverse complement strand
AAAAGGATCAAAAGTGATCCTTAAAGGATCAAAATAAAATGATCCCGAAAAAGGATCAAAAATTTGATCCCGGCCTTCTAAGAGTGTAGGCTACTGTGTTTCAAAACTGACACAGTATGTGTTAATCCCGGGAGGGGGGGGGGGTACTTAGTACAAAAGGGGTTATTGGGACGTGCCGCAAATTCGGGTAGCATATCAGGCTCTTTGGTATTTCAATCGGTCTATTTTCTTCACAAATGATGTGGTATTTTGATGGGTTCATTTGGCGCAAATTTTGACATTTATTCTCAAAACTTAAAGGTGTAGGTTCCTATTTTAGGATGTGTATAATTTACTTTTAACTGTTTGACCTTGACCTCTGAAATGCATTGTGCAAGGTTTCAACCTTAGCTTGCGTCTTGTTTTCTTCTGAGAGGCAAAAGAAAGTATGCAACCCTGGGGATGAGGCTGTGGTTATGTAAATACAAAAGAAATGGAAAATAGGTATACCAATTGATTTTACATTTTGTCCTATATCTCCAAAACTATAAAGAATTTTGAGATAAAATTTTGGGTTTATAATCAGAAAAATATGGACTTTCATTTGGCATCAAAAAATACACTACTTCCGGTTGAGCCCTCGGGGATGAGAATGTGATCGGAACCTACACCTTTAAGACAATTTTACCAAAATAGTGCAAAATTTGGGCAGAAAAAAATGTGTTTTTTCATTAAATTTGACTCAAAATTTGGGAGATTTGGTGTATGGATGGGTCCCTTTTTCTTGAAAACTTGTTGGCTGGGTGGCTTTTCCATTTTCCAAGAGGCAAGTCCCTCACCCTTCAACAAATGCTGCAGCACGGCGTAAGGCTCACTAAAGTCGCATAATTACAATTTTACACAAGGGGGCCCTGAATTTTAACCTGGCCCAGGGCCCTGGCAAAGCTAAATCCGGCACAGCACGTACCTATCCAAACCAAATTTGAGTACCCCCGGGGTGTTAATACATGTTCAAAAGTGTATAAGTGATCCCATACAGCCCATCTATTATCATGATTATAGCGAAATTCCTTTTCGTCTAGCCAAATTTTCACAAAAAGTTGCCACTTTGTGACTTTTCTGGGGCGGCCCGCGGCGATTGGCAACTTCTATCACACAAAATACATTTTGGCTGATTGTTACTTTTGTCAGAAAATTGTTCAAAATTCTGTTTGTTTGTCTTGCCAAATATTCTAATAAAAGTTGCTAAATGGCAACTATTTCTGATATCACGTATTTCTTGGCAAGAATGTCTTAACTTTTTATTTTGAAAGATCGCCAATTATATTGCCAAATGGCAACTTTCAGATATCTGGCGGTCCAAATTTTAATTATAATTTGAAAAAAATTAATACACCGTTTGATTGTTAACACCCAGTGTTCTAGATGATAGATGGTAGAAGGACGTGTTTGATGTGTTCAGAATTAACCCTCGTCTAACCAAGCCTTTTTTTGTAACACGTCTAACCAAGGGGAGGGGGGGCGGGTTGCAACCCCCCCCCCTTAAATTTTTATAACGGAACCCCCTATGAACTTGGTTTTGCTATCAATAGTTAGGTATTGTCCTCCCCTATCCAACGATACCAAGATCACAAAAATCGGCCAAGGCGTTACGTAATTATGACGTCATAAAGGTCGAAAATCGGAAAAATCGGAATTTTGGCAAAAATGGCCACCAAAATAAAAACTTTTCTAAATAACGGAATTTCATCGGGTTTTCTGGATGTTTTCAAATATTTAATACACTGTTTGATTGTAAACACCCGGTGTTCAAGATGTTGTAGATCTGGTAAAATGATGTGTTTGATGTGTTCAGAATCAAAGTGTGTTTATATCCAAAACACTATGCAAAAGAACACTTTCACTCATAAGCCTACAATATTAAAGTATTGCACACTATTTTATTAGTGTGCAATTTGGACACTTAAAAGTGTCAAAATTTTAAGACCTATAATTTAATATAATTTTAAAATATCTAATACACTGTTTGATTGTAAACACCTTGTGTTCTAGATGGTAAAATGGTGTGGGTGATGTGTTCAGAATCAAAGTGTTTCTAAAACACTATGCAAAAGAACAATATTAAAGTATTGCACGCTATATTAAGTGTCCAAAGTTTAAGAACTGTAATTTAATATAATTTAAAAATATTTAATGCACGGTTTGATTGTAAGCACCCAGTGTATAGATGGCGTGTGTGATGTGTTCAGAATCAAAGTGTGTTTAAATCTAAAACACTATGCAAAAGAACACTTGTAATTCCATATTAAAGTATTGCACACTAAGTGTTCAACGTTTATAAACACATGCAGACTCCTCAAATGTATATTTTACTACACCTACAGTTCAAATTCACTTACCACTTTTTCCGCTGGAACGTTTGAACAACATCTAAAAGGTTTGGGTTTCGCGACATAGCCGTGTGCCCGGATAATCGGGACATGCCCAATGTACTATCCCGAAAACCGGGCCAAGAATCCTGGGAACTTTTTCTTGGCATCGCATAATCACAAACGCGAATCAAATTTCAATGTGTACAAATTCGTAAAAAAAAATGGTTTCGTTCAAAATGTTTGCTCTTCAGCATGTTTCTCGTGTTGTGGTTGTAATTATTCTAGGGCAGGGGGAACCAATCGATGGTTGCGCGGCAGAGGTGACATAGGTCATCTTCTTTTTGATATGCAAATGATGGTAATAATTAATGAATGAACATTCGGTTGTTCTAAAGATAAAAAAGTTTGATGCATTTTTGCTAAAATACTGATATTCCAATTAGAAAATAAAAAAACACACTTATCAAAGCAAAAACTTTATTTAAACATTTAAAAAGAAAAAGGACGGATAATTATGTATGTAGGCCTAAGTCTTACTGAAACATCTCATAAAAATAAAGGTCTATCATTAAGGCCTATTTATAAATTTCGCCTAAAGAGCTGTACATACCTTTTACTCTGATATGCATGGACATAATCCAGCATAGAGTTTGTCGCCCATGGGGGTTCATATCCTTCCAAGGCGCTCAAACGACCCTTTTTCGGCATCACATTTTTGGCCTAAAACTAGATAAATCGAGTCAAATAACCCCAGACCTCCGTGCGTGCGTTAAACTCCGTGCTTGACATGTGCCCTTGATTGGTAACCAAGGGGTAAACGATTACACCATGTTGTTGTGGCTTCAAGATTCAGTTCGCTCGATTCAGTAATCGATTCATCGGTTTTCCCCCAGAAATGTACATTGGGTGTTATTGATATGTATTTATATTTACACTGTATTGATTAGGATGTAAATATTTAAGTGATCAAAATACTATTGTAGTAATTGTATTTGATCTCGCTGATTTAAGTTAAGAAATCTATTAAGCAAATACTCATATGCCTTATGATCCCCCATGGCCATGATGGCCCTCATATAGACTTGTTTATGGTCTTACTTTATTTGAAATGGAGTGACATGAGTTTAGCCTTTCAGTGAAAAAACTGTCAAGGACATCAAGTTATAGACATCTATAAAAGAAACTATTAGTGATACGCTATAGGTTTTTACGGTCAACCTTCCATAGTATGACGTCAGGCCTAAAATATGAAATGTAAATGCGGGGGTAAATGTGCACCGTTAGAACGCGGATTAAAATTTTAATCAACGCGGATTACCTAGTGAACCACTCATTTGTGGGTTAAAAAGTTCAACCAACAAGATTAAATTTCTGCTAATGGGGATTAAAATTTTAAGCTTATTGGTTAAACTTTTTAACCAACAAATGAGTGGTTCACTAGGTAATCCGTGTTGATTAAAATTTTAATCCGCGTTCTAACAGTGCATGGAGATGGACATACATGTAAATTGAGACTTAATTTGCGCACAGACGACGATGGCCATGCTTCTCTACCGTCCATAATTGATCGAGAAATCTCCGCGGTATTGCTCATGTAATTTTCATTGTGTTAAAATAGTGCATCAAATAAACTTCAAATTACTTTGCTACTAATGGGGTTCACGCGTGAACCCCAGCGGTTTTGGAAGAATACAGTAAAGTGTATAGGAGCACTTTTGTTATTATTTGAGTAAAGGTAAAAATATGATTTTTGTAACATTTTCAATATTAATGCGCCAATAGAAAAACACGTAAAATATATCCTAAATCTGCGTTTTAGAAATCCCTAGTCCCTAAATTTAGTCACTTCTACTGAATCGCGGCCGCCCCCGCCTGTTTCCGCATAAGCCTGCATATATAAGCCACATACTAGTATATTTAAATCATTTATTTTCTTGCATATCAACAGTCTCACACTTTGAAAATACAATTAACCAAACCAAAACGAAAAATTAATCGAAAGTTTTCCGTCAATATAGAAAAAATAGAATGTGTCCCATGTATCAATCACTAAAGTGCATGGTTAAGCTGCCAGATCAGATATCATTAAAATCGAAATAAGACAAAAAATTGAATATAAACATAACCACGATTTGTTATTAAAAGCTCAATTTTCAGGGTTTTTTTTATATGCATGGAAGTATTTAAATCTACAAAATAGTAAATAATTGTATTCGATATATTGTTTAAAGTGAGAGAAAAACGGTGTTCTTTAAGGCTACTGTCCTTTTTCACCCTACGAGACGGAGGATTGTCATGTTTACTGCATTTTTCTACTTACACATATCATAACAAGTTGTGTATAGTATTTGTGATGTTATATGAAAGCCCATATTTTTCTGATTGTAAATCAAAAATTTCACCTCTAATTTATATTCTAGGAGATAAAATGTAAAGTTAATTGGTATAACCATTTTCTATTTCTTTTGTATTTTCATAACAGCCTTATCAGTTAAAAGTAAATTAGAGAAACTGAAACATCTGATCATCCTCCAATCCACTCCATGAATGGAACTGCCATCCGAATGAAGTAGACGACTTTAAGTAAGTTGGGTCATATGTACTTGACAGCAAAAAATACTTTTTGACAAGAAAGGGACAAGCATGGATTGCCTGTAACAAGCTTGATGTCATATGGAAGTCTGCAACCAAGATTGAATTCTTCAGGGCCTGTGTTGAAAGCATCTTATTGTACGGCGCAGAAACACGGACTTTGAAGAAAGAGCTTCAAGACCGCTTAGATGGCACCTATAATAATACACCAAGCTACTAATGCGTGTCCAAATTATGTCCTGGAAACAACATCCAACCAAGCATCAGATTTATTGGTGATATACCTCCCATCTCTACAACCGTGGCACAGAGGAGAGCCCAGTTTGCTGGTCACTGCTTTCGAGCCAAGGACCAAATCATATCGGACCTTCTTCTTTGGAGACGCCTGTGTCCAAACAAAGGCTGAAGACCATTAACGTACCCTGATACCATATGTAGAGATACTGGTTTGAACTTCAATGAACTAGGAAGTGCAATGTGTATAATAAAGATGTGTGTCATGTATCTCGACGGAAGTCGAAGGATGAGGATGATGAAATTAGAGAAATGCTAAGATACAGGATCATACACCTTTAAGAATAAATAAAAGTCTCTAGATTATAAATAAACCTAAACCTTCATTGGAAATTTTACTTCCATATACAAATTCAACATGACGTCAAGGGATTACTTCAAAAAAATTGAAACCTCGTAATTTTACAATGTTCGGACAACTTCTTGTTCAAGTTTTGACTGATTGTATGCTTGATACTCCTTATTAATTAAAATAATATTGTATAAATATGTGTTGTTGTTTTTAAATGATAATGTAATAAACTTGCGCCGCCGTTTTGCCTTCCAAAATCGGCTGATCACTGCAACTCCGAGATCTCCCTGTTTCAATTCTGCACTGCCTGTTTTTGATACATTCCTTGGTATCCGTCTAATATGAGCATTCGTACACACTAACTGCACGAAACGAATGCCTGTTTTTAGAACACTTATTTTGGACACATGGTGTTCAATTTTATATTTTTCTTTTCTGAAGAAAAAATATCCATTTGTTGTCAGAAACTGCGCTACTGGGTTCCTTTTGCTTTAAGGCTACAGTCCCTAAAAACGTTTCGCTCGGCTGAATGTCATGTTTACTGCACGTTTTTACCTACTTACACCTATTAGAATATCACAATTTTTGGTGTACATATTGAATAGAGTCTCTATAGTTTACATGGAACTTTACTAGTGATTTCACGTTCATTATTATGGTCAAAATGACGCCCAAATACTACTTCGAAAAAGTTGAGCTTTTTTCGCGGAAACCTCATAATTTCATGATGTTCGAACAATTCGACTGGTTTAAAATTTTGACAGATTGTAGGCTTGATACTTCTTATTGAATTACAAACAATATTTTATAAATATGCTGAGTTGATTTAGAATGATAATGTAACAAACCCGCGTTGTTTTGTCCGAAAATCCGTACGTGAATTACGACTCTGAGTTCGCCCTGTTTGAGCTGTGAATTGCCTGTAAAGTATCTACATTATCTACATTTTGTCTGATATGTGCATTCGCATAATTTACTTACATATTGAACATTCCAATGAGGCAAAAATTGCAATTTTTATGTAAACAAAAGAAAACTACGGCATTCTAATGTTTATGTTTTAGATTTTAGTTCATGATCTCAACGCTGCCTTGATAGCTCAGCGGTAGATCCCTCTCTTCGTAATGCATGACTAACCCTTGCCATAATCAATGGTTCGAGTCCCCGCAAAGGCAGTTGAAACTATTTATCTTTTCATGATTAAAAAATAGTTAGGATTCATATTTTCCTGAGCAGATGGATTCCCTTTACCATTAAGATGATTCTGAAAATAGTTAGTTTGACCTATGTGCAATCTGCAATTTTAGAGTTAGGAACAAAATTCTAGTACGCCAAATTTTGCTAATGAACACCATGACGCCTTTTTAATGTCCCTATAATTATAGTTAACTAACAGATATTTTGGTGTTAAATTGTAACATGGCGGCGAGAGCATAATTTGTAATAAAGAGATTGCGCAAATCGTTTACATAAACGTGAACGGGTGAAAAGCATTCGAAATGCACTCATTCTCTAGTACTCTTAATGAAACGGTTGTGTTGTAATTTTTAACACCAGAAGGTGTTAAACTATTAATTTTTAAGTTTTATCTTAATTTATTTTTTTATTAGTAACCTGTGTTCAAGAACATTGGCAAAATTGTTAATTTAACTTGTTACACTTGACTTTAATCAACTAAAGTTTGGCAAGTGTTCACATTTGATCAATAGTGTTAAACAAATGAACACGTATTTGATGCGTTCAAATGCAACAGTTTTTGAACATTTGACAGCGTTCATTTTTAAGTGTTAAAAGGTGTTCTAGAACAAGTTGAAAATTTGAAACCAGAATTGTCAGCAGTTCGAAAAATAGGGTTCCTTGTATACGAAAATTCAATGTGCATGATGATGGTCATCCTATAATCCACTCCATTTTCGGACTAACAAACCTTACTTCATTTTCTAACTGGTACGAACCTTATCTCATCTTCGAGCCGGTGAACCTCATTTTATTTTTCGGACTAGCGATCGCGAATCGTGTTTCCTTTTCGAACTAAGGATTCACGAACCCTTCTCTTTTTATCTTGGTTCGTTTTCGGAATTGCAAACCTTTTGAAGTGCGAGCCTAATTTTATTGTTGGACTAGCGAACTATATTTCATTTTCGGATCGGTCTGGTGATCCTTTGGATAAGCGGATCAGCAGACTCTGTTTTTTTTTTCCGGACTAGCAAACCCTATAACTATAGCGAACTCTCGAATAGGCCTGCCCTAGCTGGAATAAGGGATATGTAATCGCAAATATCCCCTCTTTAAGATCAGTGATGAAAACAAGAACATCTCGGTAGATTTCTAAAAATGAAATCACTCGATCGAAAAGAGTGCAGCCAAGCTTTTAGGCTAGGAATTTTGCTAGGGAGGCCTACTTAAATAATTAATCCAAGAAAGAGGGACATCATGATCACTCTTCCCGGCGACAGTAGGCCCTGTATAGAGTCTATCATCATTCATATCTATTTCATATGAATAATAAATAGATAAATGAATTTTAAACAACACTGCAGCAGCAGCAATCAACAACAACAACAGCAATAACTTACCCGATGGTCGGTAAAGTGACTCGTGGTTCTTGAAAAGGTGTAAACAAGTCACTTGAAAGGACCGTCGACGATATAAGTACGGTCTCCATAGCATCTTCTGGAGGCAAAACAGGATTCGGACATGTGACCACGTCTGCCGCTGCCATCATGGCACGGTGACAAAAATGTCACGGGTTGTTTATGTTTATATTATTTTTCGTCCATATTTAATGATTTTAAATCAGGAAAATACAAAGATAAATCACAAAGGCGTACTGTTATATAATAGCTCACATGTTTACAAGAGCCATGCGTTGCTGCGTACACTGACGACTCAGTTGAAGGACGCACAAGTAGAGCATATTTCTATGGTGTTGCTATAAACATCGTGCTTTGACGCATAGCAATATGAAAGATTACAGCCCGCTAGTCCGAAGTTTCGCCAGTCCGAAGTTTCGCTAGTCCGAAGGTTCACTAGTCCGAAAATGAAAAAAAGGTTTGCTAGTCCGAAAATGAGATGAGGTCCGCTAGTACCAAATTAAAAAGGGTTCGCTAATCCTAAGGTTCGCTAGTTCGAAAATGAAATAGGGTTCGCTAGTCCGAAAATGAAATAAGGTTAGCTAGTCCGAAAATGAAAAAGGGTTTGCTAGTCCGAAAATGAAATAAAGTTCGCCAGTCCGAAAATGAAATAAGGTTCACTAGTCCGAAAATGAAAGATGGTTTGCTAGTCCGAAAATAAAATACGGTATACTAGTCCGAAAAATGATTAGTTTTGTTGATTTGCAACTCATTTTTTTCGGACTAGCGGACCTTTTTTCATTTTCGGACTATCGAACCTTATTTTATTTTCGGACTGGCGAACCTATAGGATAAGCGGACCTTTTTAAATTTCGGATATCATTTTCGGACTAGCGAGCCTTTTTTTCAAAATTTGGATTAGCGAACCCTAGTTTCCGACTGACGGACCTTTTTTTTCAAATTCGGACTACCGAACCCTCAGGTAGAGGAAAATACGCTTTCGGACTAGCGAACCTTATTTCATTTTCGGACTAGGGAGCCTTAGAACTAGCGGGCTGTTACCATATGGATTAGGCTACCGACTAGAACAAACCACCCACAGGCAAAATGAAAGCAACGAAAGCGATGCAAACATACTATATTTTTCTTTTCTTTTTTTTCCTTTTTTTTTGGGGGGGGGGGGAGGGAGGGATCAAATGTTCAACTGAGTTTTCTTAGACAATTTTAGCCAAACAAAATCCGCCCTTAGCTGAGAGGAAGGGTTGGGAGGAAACTTAGTCCACTCACGTCACTCGTCCAGTTTGCCTCCAGAATTATGAAAAACATTTCCTTCGTTTGAGAGTTTTTGGTTTAACTGTTAATTTTACCGCCATGAATTCTGTTCTTCACATTTAACATTTGTCTTATCAGATAGGCCTAAAAAAGATTTGCACATTTCGTCAATTTTAAGTTTAGAGCCTAACCAGGATCATGAATTTGAGACAACTATCATTGACGTACGCCCGACGTTCAAAAGGAGGCATTATATGTTTATTCATACAATATCAATATTCATAAGGTGTTGCTAAGCACGACACTTCGCCACCAAGGACGCCAAAAATGCGCAGACACCTGCGCAGTGAGTTATTAAATGTTTACACGCCGGCAAAGAAACCAACATTACCAGTAAATGTAAACATTGACATAGACGGCGAATGCCTGATTCTTTTGTTCTTGTACTTGTGTAAATTGTTGAAATCAAATAAGAAAGAGACACTCGTAACTGAAGTTAAGGGGTTTCGACCCTACCCGGAGACGGAATAGAAGAACTGCACCGACAATACAGATGAGCTAAGAAACAGTTTAAGCTTATATCGCATCACAAGCGGAGTGACAACGACCCAAGTCAAGATGCCGAATTCCGGGTACCAGGGCATGATCAACGAGCAATACTACGGAAGTGACAAACAAGGTATATTTCCATTAGGAACCAAATATGGCATCAAGAACCTGCCGAACCCAGCTTATTGGGATGCTTATATCCAGCGGCCAAATTTGATGAAAATTTCAACTGGGACACGTGAACCTCATAATAAATATTCACGTCATCTGAACTTTACAACAAGTTCTCAAGCCGAGGTGCAGAGTCTTCAAATTGCCTTAGCAACTTTACGTATAGATCGAGGAGGCAGTAGCACCTCCACTAAATCGTCAAATGTGCCTCACATGGGTGGTGTGAAAACCAATTCTGTTGCTCCTTTTGCAACTTTAGCCAAGCCAACTTGCGGATTTTTCTTCTCTCGCCGAACAGACAACAAGAAACGCCGAACAGGGATTCCATCAGCTGACTTAGTCAAGTGGAGATATTACGTGAAGTAGACACTGTGATTTTACTATAATGACTTTACGCAAAACTCATCCGCAACTCTATTTTTTCACATTTATCTTAAAGCTATTGTAAATATTTGCACCGAACTATACACCATTTTATTAACTTTTATACCGTGCCGGTTACGGTATTTCTTACTAATTTTGATGGACTATCATAATGCAGATGTTATTTTGATGGGACTAATGCTGATGTGTATAAATCGATGATTTCAAACGATTATAAGTGCCACCCCGGAGTGCCATACGGAACCAACAATATCACGAACATCCAATATTTTGTAATTTTTGGTCATGGATCTTCCTTTACAATTCTTAAAACCGACTTTTATATGGACAAACATGGATTTTTGAAACAGAAAAGACGTCAAAGCTCACCACATAATGCTGATTGCACTTTTTCGATGAAATTAAAACACTGAACAGGAAATTAATAAATGCTTCATCAGTAAAATGGAACGACATTATTCCTACTTTAAAGATTACATTGATTGTTGAACTTTGATATGTTCGTCAATCAATACGTTGTTTGAGTATTCTGTAAAGATAACGTATTTGTCAAAGACTTGTCGTCTTGGGAACAATAATGTTTAATATAATAATCCAGATAGCAAAATAACGTTTTCTGAACGGTAAA
>JXSR01S019446.1:20741-31002 GCA_000969725.1 Ophiothrix spiculata | reverse complement strand
ATAGAATTTTCTACCACTTTTATAACTATTTGTAAATATGTTATCCATCATCTATGTAAAGCGCAACAAAAATTCACTAACACGTCAGAGAATGTTTGCTTTGAAGTCATTTGGAGCGAAAAACTGTTTTCGTGCGATGTCACAAACGTTACCAAACGTTACCTTAACTGAAGAATTTTGGGAATTAATTTAATTTTTAAACACCTACATGTCTTGGTCCCACCATTGAGCACCATTATCAACAACAAATTGTAGCCGTTTAAAAGTGAAATTTTGCAATTTTTCGGTCACCCACGTTACTTTATGGTCACCCACGTTACTTTATAATCGCCCATTGTAATGCAGTGTAATGCCCTTAGCACACGGGGGCATTTTATTCAGGACCATTCTTGAAATTAATTAAGTTGCGGTCATACTGTTGCAAGCCTATATTATACACAGTATAGTGGTAGACGCGTTTTTGGTTTGAGAAAATCGCAGATGGTCCCTTCTTAACATTTTCAAATATACCATGTGAGTCAAAAAATGTGCAATAATTTGATAGAAGCCATATTGTAAGAACAAAAGCAATTTCAAACAAATAATGTTTATTTCTAAATAGACCGTGGATTTACCTTTCAAATGGTGACGATTGATAAAGACATTGCAAAGATATCCTTATTTCAATATTATGGTATGAAAACAGTTCTGTCCAAATGCGGCATTCATCGTCAAACATGTAAGTACCAATATCTAATCGAATTTATTCAGTAATCTGAAGATTATCTCAGCCAGGTTTACTTACTTATTATCAACAACCACGTTGTTCCAGGTCTCATCAGGTCATTTCAACAACAACAGAATATGGACCATTTCACAGAGTCGGGTTTATGCAAGGTGGTGTTCCTGCTCACTGTGCCTTTCCCGTACGGAACCACCTACAAGAGTTGTTTGGCAATCGTGTGGTTGGAATAGGATATCAGGTTGAATGGCCAGCCAGAAGCCCAAATCTCTCTCCACTGGACTTTTATCAATGGGGTACAATTAAGCATAGAGTTACAGACAGGGCCCTCCTGCCAGCCTTTTACAGCTGCGTAATCGCATCACTGAAGCCTTTAACGAGATAAGGCGCACCAGTTGGAAACAGGAAAACAAAAGCTCACAGATGTGTGAAGCGTCAAGGAGGTAAGAGGGGAGGCCATGTCGACGGTTGTGCTGAACGTCAGTGACACGTTATTAAAACAAAACCAAACAGCACTTTTCAGTGCGAACATGCCCAACGACCCTTTCCAGGGCCACTCAAAAACATAGAAATGTCCTCCATAAATAAAGCAAATACACTACAGTTGGACAGAACTGTTTTCATACCGTATTATTTCAATAAGGATATCTTTGCAACGCTTTAATCATTTGAAAGGTGAATCCTAATTAGAAATAATCATTATTTATTCGAAATTGATTTTTTTCTTACGATATGGCTTCCATCTAATCATTACACTTTTTTGACTCACCCAGTACACCCGGTGTAATGAGACTGAGTGTCCCCCATAACCAGGAGTCCGGGTCTAATTGAACTACACAGAATAAGTCGCAATCGATGATTTATTGATTGCACATGTACAAGTACGTTCTACACAATTTAATAGTAGCTAGGACATTTCAGTCACACGGACGCTGTATTTCATTACACCGGTCATGGAAAGATTTATAATATACCAGCATTATACTGTATTATTCGGTCTACTGCAAATTCGTCATGCTGACAAGTTATGATTATGGTTCAATACGTGACTATGACATTAGTGTATTGTGACGTACGTCTCTAATCACCGTTAAATCATCTTAAATTGGCTATTTCTGTTGATGTAAGATGTATTTTTCTAGCCCCCATGTTCTAATCACAGGCAGTTTCTGTCACGGGGATTATCCCTTGAAAAGACTGGGATCAATTTAATGACGAAAGACATAAGAACTGTGATTAATACCATGATTATTGTTATGATTATCCTGTTTGAGCCAAACATCGAAAAAGCTCACCATACAAAAATCGAACGGTACACGTCCCTCACCACCGATATCTCCGATGTCGGGTATGATTGTTCGCTTGTTGCTGTGGAAGTCGGGAGCAGAGGGTTGATCGACACTGACAACAAAGCCAGATTGACACGCTTGTTGAGACAAATCAAATGCACTGCAAAATATCCATTACTCAGAACCAAAACTGTTAAATCTGTTATCATGTCATCATATTCGATTTTTAACGCGAGACATGATTCTCAATGGAACGTTCAAGAAACGATTTAATGTACTTTTTTTTTTTTCTTTTTCTTTTTCTTCCCGCCATGATGGTTTCTTCACGCTGTTAGTTTTCATTAATTTATGTATTGTATTTTGTCATATCCTTGCCTGGGATCGGTATGGATCCCAGTTGATCTTGGTCTGTATGTTTCCTTCTTTTGTTATGAAATAAAGATGATTGAATATAATAAGGTCGACCACAACTTAACTTTTTCAGGCAAGAGTCCTAGAATAGCTGAGGGCATTGGTATAGGTAATAATTAATCACTTAGTGTTAAAATAACCTGGTAATGCATCATGTTCAGTCTGGTCCGTCACTCACTTTACTGCGAGCACTATTTAATCACGGCATCCAGCAATTCCGTAAGATCGCCATCTGTTGTTGTGAATTGGAAGTAAAAAGTTCCGAATTACTCAGACTCAATAAAAACGTGTGGACAGAGTAGTATTGTGACTGATTTGTGATAAATAAGACTTGTTTGTCATTTTGATTACCAGTGATAACGGCAGCTTGTTCTGTCAACAATAAATACGATACTTCAGTGACAACAAAAATTCCTTCGATGTATCGCTATGATAGAGAGGGGAGCGTAACCAAGCGGTTAGAGCACGGGTCTCGTAGGCGTAATACAGAGATTGTGGGTTCGAGCCCCGGGCCAGGCGGTTTTCGTCTCCTTGTTTCCTTGTGCAAGAAACTTTACTCTACTTGCTCCGTACTCTCCGTGGTCGGACAGTCATGTAAAACCGTGGATCCCCTGTACGAATAGACTCCTTCATGGGGTATGCATGTTATGCAAGTACTTGTATCATTAATTGATTGATTGATACGCGACCGGTGTGAAGTAGTCACTGTAGAGCGCGACCAGGAAGGACATTTTGTCAAAATACGATTCCTTATATTGATTAATTTCGTTAAAAAAATGTGATCTGTGTCACGACAATCATCATGATCATGTAACGTGTAAATCGAAAGTTTGAAGTATACTTTGTAATAAAATGTTTAACAACCACCTAAATCGATCGATTCGTCGGATTTTTCAGGCCCGGTGTAAAAATAATAAAGGTCCCCTGGAATCAAAGTCCGCCTTCAAAGACCACAACGGAATAAAGCGTGAAACTTATGTTGCACGAGAGTTGTTAACCGGAACTTAGGCTTGATTCACTCAATTCTGTCTTGATATCCAATATTTGTCAGCTGCGCAGATTAAGTGTGTTTTAATCCTCCCCATTCATATCAACCTTACCACGCATAAACCTAGTAAATCATCATCATAAGAGAGATCATAATATGACAATTAACATTACACTGGTGATGACGTCCGAAGATTCGATCTTATACACTTACAGTTGATTGTTTCAACCTAGCCCAACACAACAGATTCACAAAATTGTGTAAATCTTTACAGTTTTCTTATCAGCGATTGCAAGAGTATTGTCTTGCATCGTGGCCATACCACCAGGCTTCAGAAGTCCGCCTACCAGTTGACCGATTAGATGCGCATTACATTCTGAGACATCGCTAGCACTAGAAGAGTTCAATTCATATCCATCTAGCGCGCCTTTATTTGACTGATACCCCCTGATACTTGACCGTAACCTCTTTCGTTTGTTTACAAACAGCAATCCATTCTTGGTAAGAGGTATGTAGCAGAGACCGTGCACATGACTGTTATAAGCTACAATTTTGGACCCTCCATTGAGATCTTTGATCAGAATGTTATCATAATCGCAGACGACAATCCGTTTTGAGCTTACAGCATCTATGACATATGGCTTGATTACAACACTAATGGTTTCCTCCAATGACCCGGAAGCAGAATGTCGAGTAATGACCTGTCTAACGGTGTCCCCAAGAAAAAATTGATTATTTGGCGTCACAACAACACTCTGTATATCCTGTCCGTGCTTTTTACCTTTGGCGCCAATTTTTGTTGTATTAATAATACTCTTTTTGTAATTTATTGCGCTTTTATTGAGTGCATCACGTGACCCAGTAGAATTGCGTTTAGACAGCCGCTTATACCATCGTTCGTCGTGTTTGTTCGGCGACATCGGGGACATTTCGCACATGCTCTTAGAGGTCACTCTACGTCTGAAGGCAAACGAACCGACGTTATCAGTTTTATGATCTACAGATTTATTCAGTGACTCTGAATGTAATTCCAAGGACGTTTCTAAGTCGCTTGACGGTTGATCTTTTGGCATCTCTGATGGTGATTTGAACCGGTCAATCGTTTCATAAATATCAGCCGCCGGTACATGCATCTCGGCATTTGACCCGTTAGCGATGATGACTGCGCCATTTAGTAGCACTGCAACATCACGAGGTTGAGATGACCGTATCTGAGCCACCATTCTATACACCTGTCCATGTTTTTTCCATATCGATGTTTGAAGCTTCTGATGATCACATGCCGCAATTACTCCATTCCCAGTCGCAATAGCTGTTACATCTGTGAAGTTTCCGAACTCACTTAAAAGTTGCAGGTGAACGTTCGGCTTATGTTTTGCCGATATCGGATCAGATATCGGAACCGCGCAATTTGGAACTGATGGGGGCTCTGATTGTGGTGCTGAAGTTCCACTTGCACAAGTTGCAGCATTGGCTGATTCACTACTTTCATTAGAATTTATTATGGTCCATTCGTAAGAATGCGATGGTAGTCTTTCGCGGCCAATTGGTTCGACTTCCGAATTGTCGCAGCTTTCTGTCGATTCGTAACTATTCACAAAATGTCCATCGCATATCATTTCGTAAGCATCATCATCAAGAAGTCCTGATGGCATTTGTGTCTCGTCATAAACATGGTCCTTAACCGTTATATGTCCTAAGTTTGGTGGGGACGATGGTATGCGGTGTGGAACAAAAAGTGGAATGTTCGGTGTGTCCATACTAACCGAAGGCAAAGCTGGTAGTAACGAAAGATCATCTAGCCACTTCAAAATATCTGTGTAGTTCTCCAAAAGCTCTTCGTTATCCTGTTGATGCTCAACGAATGCTTGCATAGCTGCAAAGTCATTCAACTTACGTTCTAACACTTTAATATCTTGGTTCAGCTTTTCTTGGTAGTCTTGTTGACTTTCATACTCTTTAAGTCTATCCATAAACCTCTTTTCCTCCTCCCTAATTAGAGCATACACATTTCCAGTGCTTTTCTTGATGCCTTCAAGGGCTTCCTCCATAGATTTCTGTAATCCGTTTTCTTGCTTGCCTATCTCCTCCATTTGCTCTTGACATAATGAAAGCTCTTGACCGCTGGTTTCAATCTGTTCTGCCAACTGGCCCCTTTGTGCCTTGATGATAACAACCTGTTCTTTGACAACATGATTGAGATGCTCCGGGACAAGACAGCGCTGGCATATTGGCTCGGTGCAAGACACACAGTAAAACAACACATTCTCTGAAGGGTGCTTAAGGCATAAATCACAGACTTCTGTATCAGATTTCAGTCTATTCTGTATTTTCAGCGTTGTGTAAGCTTCTTGCTTTTCTGCCAAATTCCTCAGTCTCACGTTTGTTTTCATATCTTTAATCCCACTAGCAGGAATCTCTGATTCAATCTTGCATTCTGGACAAAAAACAAATTTCTTGTTAAAATCCTCCTCCTCTCTTATATAGTCAACCAGACATAGTTCACAACAAACATGGTGACAGTCCGGTAAATCTTTAGGATTATAAGGCTCTACAAATAACTTGGAACAAACCGGGCACGACAGTTCACTTTTTGGTATGATTGCAAATGGCTCCGCCATGTTGATCCTTAAATTCAGGCGTAATATCAGCTTATCGAATGTGAATGAAAATCCTCTGCACAATCAAAACAAAATGTTCAGTAGCATTACAACCTACAATGTTTACATGTATCACGAGCTTGTGTTTATAATGAACGGCCTTTAATCAATGTTATTTCTTATGGCGTCTAGTTTCTTCTGTCTTTAACTGCAAACGTGTGACTATTTCCGTAAAAAAGTTGTAAAATAAGACTTCCAATATAAAAGTTTGAAAGTGCAAAGTTATTCTTGCGGCTTATGTTACAACGATTGCATGAAAATTCCCCTTGTAAGCACCACTATAACACAGGTGGAGTCTGGTGTCATTGGTGTCATCCGCCAATCCAATAGTTACAGTAGTTTCCACAACTGGCAACAGAACGAATCACAGCAAGCACTTATGAATCTGATTAATGTCTTTCTTGTGGCAAAACGGAAATCATGAAATCCTTCAATAATTATTAGTACATAATACATGTAGGTCTACAAAATGTTATTGAACATGTTGAATTGAAATGAATTCTCGTTGATATACTTGCTGACCTTATAACTTAATCGTGAGAGGCGAGGCCATGTAAGACATTGGGGAAGTCAAAAAGCTATTAAAACTGCAATTGCCAACAACACGATTTCCGTCAAGTCTTGAAACTTGAACATGGAATTTATCATGTGATAGTCGGCAAGTCTCTTGCCTCGAGGTAGCTGAGTTGAAACAGGAATCACATAAAATGGGTTTATTTACGTAGTAGCAAAGAAAATGAACAAATAAAAAAAGTAATAATGAGATCAAGCGTATTTTGCAATGAAACGACGGGAATAGACATTTGGCTTGACCAAGCAATCCTCTTACCAATTAATTTAAATTTCCACTTGGAGGTCGAGTTCATTCACTATCATAGAGGAGATGATCAAGGGACATTTCCAAATTGTATAGATATCAACAACATTGATTGTTTTGATAAGAGCAATATTCTTCATGGTGCATATTTGACCTTGTTACCATTGCCATGATTGCTTATACCCAATGTTTGTCATACGTACTTCTACTAATGTGGTAAAACAACGACATTGTTTTAGTGAAGATGACGTGTTCAGTCAGTTCCGATCTAATCAATCGACTTAAAACTTATCTATTGGAACCAACTTCAGCATTATTATTTAACCAGGATAGTCGTGTCTTGACGGTCTGAAGCTTCAGAATACATGCACCTTTCAAACATTAATAGCCGCGATATATCTTCAGCGATTAGCAAAGGGTGTGTGATCATGAAGTACTGAGTTTATGTACACTATACCACACGGAACAATGAATTATCCATACGAAAATGTTGGTAAGGCAGACGCGCCTGGATGCGACCTTGTTGAAGAGAACAAGGTGAAAGGAGACACGCCTGAGAAGGCTGAATGTTTGAATTTGAGCAATGAATATGATGAAGGTGATTTAAAAGGAGGCATTCTAAAGGACACTGACTTTGTGGATAAGAGCAACGAAGACACCGAAACTCAGGATATTGATGATGATCATTATGCAATACCAAAGTCTTTGCCAAATCAATCTTCAGTAGAACCTGAGCATGGTGAGGATTCAAAATCAAAGACCAGTCAAGAATCCAATCATGGTGTTGATATGGAAAACAAACCCAGGACTGATCTAGAGTCTACTGATGAAGTAGATACGGAGAACAGTGCGGACAAGACAAACGAGTCAAATGACAAGCATGGTAATGAAACAACAGAGCAAGAGGTAAGGCTGCGAAAATATAAGAAATGCCCTCAGCACATATCTGAAGACGTTGTCTTCTTTTGTAAGCCATGTGAAGAGCAGATCTGCCAACGTTGTCTTGTTCCGAAACACTTGAAACATGACGTCAGTAATTTGGAAGATGTTGTTATGCTATTTCGCGCCAAAATACAAGAGAAATTGCAATTAGCAGAAAAACAATCAATTATATGGAGACGTGATCTTAACACATTGAAGGACATGCGAACATCATTCCAAATTACATTAGATAAGGAATATGAAAAAATTGGCAAATGTGTCACCGAAAACACTGATCGGGTGTGCTCTGAGGGAACGCGATTAGCAAAGGAACTTGACTCAGCAGCTGGACTGGTCAATGATACAATTATAAAAGATAAAGCAAGGCTACAAAATCAAATGGACAGTTTAAGATCAGCAATCGAGTCTTGTAAAGATCACACGAAACTCCAAGAACAAGTCCCTAATTATGAAGTTATCAAAAAGCAAAACGTTATCTTGGAAGAACTGACGCAACAGTGCAACTGCAGTACAATTGTGCGTATGCAACAAGATAAAAATGTTTATCCAGCAATTCATTTTGAAGAACATTCGTTAGGTGATACATTATCAATTGGTGGGATCATCATGTCGCCTAAACTGCACCTTGTCCAAGAATTTGACGGCATTCTTCTCGCAGCATCTATAGCTAGAGCACCTAATGGCGATTTTTTGGTTGCTGACGAAGAGGGTTGTGAAATTTTGGTGTATCGAATGAAGGGTGGGCGTTATGAACAACAATCGCCATTTAACATTTCAGAGGCACCATTAGGGGTTGCTGTCACGAGTGATAATCAATATCTCGTATCAACTAAAGACTCCATCCTGGTTTTTTCTGTATCTGGTGATTGGTTGCCCAATCTCCAATCTTCTTTGAGTAAATCTAGATTCTTAGGACCACTCTACGTGAGTAATGAAAGACTGTTCGGTGGCCATGTCAGAAGTCCTTTCATCACTGAATTCGAAAAATCAGGAGACCCAATCAGAACAATATACATGCCGCATAAATGCGCCCCACGTCGCTTTGCACTAATTGATGATACCAAAATGGGTGTCTGCTATCACGATGTATGTGGAGTAGATATTATCAAATTTGAGAAACAACTCGGTACTGATGTATCGGTTTTGCAGCACCTTGACATTAATCTTCCACTCAGTCTTTGTTTTGACGATAAATCAAACTGTCTCTTCGTTGGCCATTGTCAAAGATCAAGCAACCCTTCTGAGTTAAGATCCAAGCGATATAGAGTAGGCACGGGAGTGATTGACCAGTATTGTTGCATGAGTGGGCAATTCGTAGGGCGTCTTGCAAGAGGGTTGTACTCCCCTCTTTGTATGAAGATGATAACAGAGGACACCCTTGCTGTTGCAGATGGTAAAACAGTCAAACTTTATCAAGTACAACGCTGCGATAAATTAATATGTTTGTGATGGGCGGTGGGGAAACCAAAAGGTAATACAGTCTTGACGAGAAGACTGTATTACCTTTTGGTTTCTCCACAGCCCATTACTGGCAGATCGCAAAACAGTCAAACTTTATCAAGTAAAACGCTGCGATTAATTAATATGTTTGTGATGGGCGGTGGGAAAACCGAAAGGGAAGACTGTGTTACCTTTTAGTTTTCCCATCGCCCATCACTGGCAGATGGCAAAACAGTCAAACTTTATAAGTTCAACGATGCGATTAACTAATACATATTTTGTGATGGGCAGTATGGAAACCAAAAGGTAATACAGTCTTGACAGGATGACTGTATTACCTTTTGGTTTTCCCGCCGCCCATCACTGGCAGATGGAAAAAAAGGCAAACTTTATCAAGTACAATGCTGCAATTAATTAATATGTTTGTGGTCATTTGGTGGTAGGCGGTGCGGAAACCAAAAGGTAATACTAATGCAGTATTGACAAGAAGTCCGCGGCAATTACGATAATGAAAATATCGATCTGCATGTAATCAAATGATACAGGCAGATCGAAAGAGCCGACCTCTTATGGGCCTGTCGTGCAGCAAACGTATTTGTATATTGCGCTTAATGACACTCTTTTGCACTATACGATCATTAGAAGTACGTTTAATGCGTAATCCATACGAAAATGTCCGTTGAGCATATGTTCAATTCGTTATCCACAATGGTTACATCAGCACTGATACGTGATTCAAAAATTCCTTAGAGCTACAACAGAGCGTAATGGTTGTTGGAATTGGGTCCTGCCCTTACATCAATGGTAGTTCAGTGATTAATTAATGACATAAGAATTTTTAGTGTACACTACTGAAACCCTATAGAACATTGCGTGTAGGGCTTCTAGTATAGTAGATGAGTTCATAGATATCTTAAGCGTGTCATTTCTCTGGATGAGTTGACGCGGTCATATACATTGTTCCTTGCCCGGCACTATGCGTGCGCATAAGGT
>JXSR01S019445.1:999-16031 GCA_000969725.1 Ophiothrix spiculata | reverse complement strand
AAACTACCATCAGTAGTGGTAAAAGCTGTACCAGCCATGGATTTGGTAAACTTTTACCACTGCCGATGTTTAGTTTATTACCAAATACAGGGCAATCTCTTACCATTTTAGTCGGTGTTAAGTTTACACCGGAGACGCGAGTTCCCTTTTTACCACGATATGAGTAATTATTTTTTACTGTGTGTGATAGACTCGACTCACTGCTTTTGATCTGAAATAGGAACTAAGACAACTATCTGTTCTTTTATTTATTTGTATTTTAATTATATAAAAAGAATATAATTTACTTTGTAAGTTTTCAGTTTCCAAAAGAAGAAAAAGAAACCAGCTTCCCCTTAGCATGTAAACAATATAAAGGAAGCGTTGAGTAACTTGCCAATAAACCTAGTTTTACAGTCTTTTCGAATAGATAAAATCATATATAATATAGAGAAAATGAAAAAAAAAGAAAAGAAAACGAAAAAAGGAACATATCCAAAGTAGCTTCATATGATTACATTTTGAAGAAAATTGGCGAAACGTATGCGGTGACTTTGTCACTCTAAACTATCCGACCGTTCATCGTTCATGTTGCAAAGACCCTTTCGATGTTCTTTGTGAACATGCTTAACCATAGGAATCCCATTGTGC
This sequence comes from Ophiothrix spiculata, assembly GCA_000969725.1. NCBI lineage: Eukaryota > Metazoa > Echinodermata > Ophiuroidea > Amphilepidida > Ophiotrichidae > Ophiothrix > Ophiothrix spiculata. The sequence goes on along the minus strand of JXSR01S019445.1, from coordinate 15,401 downwards.
AGAAGGAAAATTATACAAGCAGACAAAATCTATGATATCTCTAGTTTGCATCGATGGATTTTCTTGAAATTTTCAACGGTGATGAACAAAACTATGATCTTAAGAATGTATAATTTTGAGGTCGCTGGTGGGCCTAACTTCTGAGAAAATCAGCGCCGTTTCCATGCACAATGTTTATTGGGACACCCTGTATATCAAACGATTGTTACATATGGAAAGGAACAAAATTTAGGTTAGAATAAATAGACACTTATAATTAAACAAATATTATCATGATTATGTCTTTCATTCATTCATTCGAAACTTTATTTCAAAACGACAATCAGAATCAACAATATGTTGTTCTCCCCCTGATTCGTTTACATATACAATTACAAATTATATAGACATAATAAAATACACAAGGTAATATTACAAGTTACACACAAATTAAGAAGCACAATAATCATGATTATGTCTTTCATTCATTCATTCAAAACTTTATTTCAAAACGACAATCAGAATCAACAATATGTTGTTCTTCCCCTGATTCGTTTACATATACAATTACAAATTATATAGACATTATAAAATACACAGGGTAATATTACAAGTTACACACAAATTAAGAAGCACAATAATCAGTACATAACATAATAGAGGTATAAAATCGAAACAATATTAAAAGCAATGGATACCATTACCTGCCGACTACTTGATGCATTTAGAAGATTATCAGGAATATACACATCTTAAACAATATTTGAATTTACAAAGTTAAAACATTATGTAAAACAAGAATGCAGTAAATCTCATAAAGCATAAAATATCATTCAGGTAAAAATTTAGGATAAAATGCTTTTGGCATATAATACAATGTTATAGGTTGTGAAAAATTTACGAATAAAATGATTGCCTGCATTGCATAAATCTTTTAATGAGTCTGGCAAGGTCTATGTTTTAGCACCACATTATATGGAATGATCATCAAAGATGACGTAAAAGTTTAAAACATTAGGATATAAAACAGAAAACAATGGAGCTAAAATGCAACAAGCAAATATATAAATAAAATGGCAAATATTTTGTACACATATACTCTGGGTAAAATTGGATAAAAATTGATCATAAAAGATGTCGTGAAAGTTTAAAACATTAATAGAGATAAAACAAAAAAACAATTAAGTTAAAATGCAACAAGCAAATATATATTAAATAAAATAGGAAATAAATAAATAATATAATAGGAAATAATTAAATAAAGTAGGAATAGATTAAATAAAATAGGAAATGTCTCTAAAGATGACGTTCTTCATTGCATGGTTATGCTGCAAATCGCCATGGAATTTTTACAACTTACCCAAACTGGGAAAATTGTCCAAACTCCTGTCCCGACTCCTGTGGAGCTTCAAACGCTAACTTCTAGAAAACTAATGCATGGATTTTCTTCATTTTTGCACCACAGCAAGTCAAGACATCAAGCATGATTGTCACTAAGTTTCATTGTCTTGAACAATGTAATTGTGAAGCGTTGAAATCTTGATAAAATCATTTTGGGACACACTGTATATGAAATGTTTTCAAATGCAAAAACCAAAAGAAAATGTAAAATTAATGAAAACGATTTAAATGATTGTAAGATCTTTTGGAACATCAAGTAAATTGTGAAAATCACTACTATCTATATGTTGTGATTTATGCAAGTTTATTTTGTTCGATGGTGGGAGGTGTTACCTTTGGTCAAGCATACTCACATAGAATAATAATTTAAAAATTATATGAAGACAACACTATGTGAACGTTACAAAAATAGATATAAAGGCATTAGCTAACTTCTATGAGGTAGAATTTTTTTTAAATGACCTTTTACCCCTAAAGAAAGGTCGGACGATATGGTCACCATTAACACTTTTGATGGCTGGACAATTTAACACCTCAACCATTGAAATCGGACAAAGTTGAAAATTTGACCTTTCATTTGACCTTTGACCCCCAGGAAAAGGACAGACAACAGGGTCACCGTTGACACTTTTGATCGCTGGTCCCAGACAATTAAACAATTTGACACCTTAACCTGTTAAATCGGACAAAGTTGACAATTTGACCTTTCTTTTGACCTTTGACCCCCAGGGAAAGGTCAGAACAGGGTCACTATTGACACTTTTGATCGCTGTTCCAAGACGAACAATTTGACGCCTTAACTTTCGAAATCCGACAAAGTTGACAATTTGACCTTTCCATTAATTGACCTTTCTTTTGACCTTTGACCCCCTAGAAAGGGTCGGACGATGGAGTCACCATTGATACTTTTGATCGCTGGTTCAATACGAACCATTTGACTCCTCAAACATTGAAATCGGACAAAGTTGAAAATATGACCTTTTTATTTGACCCCTGATGACCCCATGTGACCTCCGATGAAATTTTCATATGAAACGTCTTGAGACCCTCTACAAGTTGTAGAGGGTCTCATGACGTTTCATATCCATAAATTTGATGACCGTACCTCAAAATCCCGATGAGTTGAAACGTTTTTCGTGAAAATCATGTTCTTGAGCCCGTGACCCCTACGTTACCATTGGTTACGACCCCTGATCCCAGTGGGGTCGGGTGACATAAATGGGAGGTGACCCCCCCCCCTACCACCGACCATGTTTGTTATAAAACTGAATAGATTGAGCTGTGTCTCGCCCAATATTTTTACAACTCAGCTCGACCAATAAATCATCTGGGACGAAAATCATCCAATTTTATCATTATATTATGCTCAGGATCCAAGTTTTTCCACACTTGGATCCTTCAAGGAATAATAATGGTGCAAATCGGTCATTGCGTTTCAGAGATATCATAAGCTGTTGAAGTATTGCCAGAAGAACTTAGAAGAAGAAACTAGACCTCAGTTGCCGTCACTATAGGTTTATGTGCATATAAAGAAATTGACATTTGGCCTATGAACTTTGACCATTAGGTCAAAAGACACCTAGATTTGTTCAGTATTTTCTAGGCAATCTATCTGTACAAGTTGAATATTAATACCGTTTAGTTTGCACGTGGCAGATATTGATTTTTGATGCTTTTTCCAAATATGACCCAAATGAATTTGACCTTTAACCCCTTCCGACCCATTAACTCTTTAATGACCTCAAATGATGTTGAAAATGTATTTATATTGCTTAGGATGTCCTAAAGTAAATCCATATCAAATTTCAGGTCAATCGGAGCATTTTGAGAATTTGATCTTTGACCCCTTTTGACCCCCTTAAGACCCCCTTAATGACCTCGGATGAATTTTAAAATGTGTTGATGTTGCTTAGGAAGTCCTAAAGTACATCAATATCAAATTTCAGATCAATCGGAGCATTTTGAGAATTTGACCATTGACCCCCTTTGAACCCTTAAGACCCCCTTTAATGACCTGGGATGTTTTTAAAAATGTGTTTTATGTTGCTTAGGATGTCCTAAAGTACATCCATATCAAATTTCAGGTCATCAGAGCATAGCTTATGTAGTGCCTTTCACATATGAGACAAATGTAGCCTATGGGAAGTTTTCATAATATCGTACATTTTCATACATTTCTCCAAAACAACTTAAACATAACTCAGCTTTGAAATATCACGTGTTATGATATGAGCCGGCAACATTTTGGTACCAAAACTTCCAAAAATTTGAAAAAAAGTTGAGACAATCGGACCACATATCAAAACCTTTGAATAGATAAAGGACCCTATATTTATATCCAGTAAATCACCAAAAAACGTTTATCTTATATCACACAAAATATGAATATGGTAAAAATGTGTATTTAAATGGTCAAAAAAGCGAGGGTTAACGGTCATCGGTACCTCTTTTGATGATTTATTAGTGATAAACACTAATTAAAGCTTTCAATTCTCTTGGAACTAAGAAAATACTCTTTGGGTCTTATTTTAATGAGCAAAAACACCCAAAAATACAGGTTTTGAGCTTGCTTTGCCATGACGATACTAGTGCACAAATGTCCATATTTTTGAGGCGCTAGTTTATGATACAAAACTTTGAATTAAGGTTGAAAGTATACGATTTAAAAAGGAAAAAAATCAAAGGAAAATCCCGGGAAAATTCAAACCAATTCCCTGATGAGTCATTTACACAATATGGCTAATCTTCTCTTGTCCATAGATAGATGTCAGTAGATGCAACGTGTACTTCTGCACTTCCGGGATCTAGCATTTAAATTTAGACTGGATACTTAAAATTGATGTACAAAAAATGCACAGTCTTTATTTTTACTGCGTCCAATTTATCAGTGATACTTATCTTAATTTATAGGGATTCACATAGTATTTGTTAAAATTGTTTAAAATTGGATATGTGGATGGGTGTTAATTATCACACAGACAAATATACTGTAACGTAAAAAAGATCCATTCTAATTTCCATTTGACCTCTGCAAACATGGCGACGTATACAAGTGGACACGCTACGATCCTGGCTGTAATTTGCTTTCTTTTTGTAGCCGTCTCAGCGGATGAGGATCATGGCTCAGCCAAAAATGTTTATGATGCGGAGATGTTTAAGTTAGCTGTCGACACCAAGCCTCATTTTATAATGTTTTTTGCCCCATGGTAATTATATTTAATAATAGGCCTACATCACATGATCATTTACATGATCATGAAATCATACAAAATGTCATATTACATTTAGACCTAGTACTAGTATGTCTATAAAATGATTATATTGTATAGACATATGGAGCTCCATTGAACAATGGTTAATTTTGCCAATTTTTTGAAGTCTCATTTTGAACAACTCACATCATGAAAAATGTGGGAAATGTGCTCTTGCACACCTTAGTGAGTTGCTTAGCCATAGGCCATGGTAGTCAAGGAGTTTATCAAACATAAACTTGTGAAAATTCATGATCACTTTTATGTAAACAATCACCTAAAATATAAAAATGCATGATCAAAGTACACATTTGATTTTTTTCAAGCAACAAACACTTAAGTAGATACTCATTAATATTGTTAACAATAATACATGAGTGATCCAACAAAAAAGGGATGGCAAATAGCGAAAAAGTCGGTGGCTAATTTTAGCCACCGACAACACATGCGTTGTATTGGAGCAAGTGTCAAACCGTAATGGCTGCCGTGGTCGTCTAATATTACATGTCATATTCGGCTTTAGTTTCATCGAATGTAACTCAGACTTGTAAAAAAAAAAATCACCTTGTTTAGGCTTTCGCCAACAATTTGGTACCAATACCAAGTTAGCTAGGTAAACAAAAAATTAAAAGTTTTTTTGATAATTATGAAATATATTTCATTTTATAGAGCTAATTGAAAGAAATCTAACAAGCCATAAATGAGCTCTTTGAGACTTGTGGTTGCAGAGATACATCAATTTTATTGCTGGGCCTGGGATTTTTGAACCCTATAACAACAGAAAAACTGTGTAAAAAGAGGGTGATTAAGTCAAATTTCATGAAAAATAAGGCTTTCAGTCAAAATCTAAATGGATCCAACTCCAAGTAACCAAGAAAATACTATAGATTGAGAAAATTAAAAATGATTTCTTTTTTAAGATTAAATGATATAGTTTTACATACATCTTTAACAGGGCTCCAAGATGTTTTTTAAATTCAGTTTTGAATGCAGGATGCCGCTGATTTGATCGGCGTAATTCGGCTTACTAGTTTACAAGTCTAATTTAATTTAGATATAATCATGATAATGATAGGTACTCCATTGCTTTGTTTTTGGCTTGAGGCAAACTGTGTAGTACAGCCTATCACATGACACACAACGGCCATTTGTGCATAAATTGAAAAATACAAATGGTACTTGAAAAAAACAGAAATGTTTTATTCCATATTCATGAAAGGAACCTTTTTGAATTAAATTTATGAAAATCACACTTTTCGGATCGGAGAAATCAAATGGTATGATTGCTTTGTTTACATCGGTTACCATTTGTTAACACATCTTCAAACATCGTTTTTGTGTGACTAACAACTTCGGGAAGTTGTTTGTTGTTGTTGTTATTTCAACCTTTATTAAGCATCATGAAAACAATGATAAAGGAGGTACACATAAGCCCAGGCCGTAGAATGAACATCAAATGACTCTGATGCCCAAACTAACGCAGCGCTATATACAAAAAAACAGTATTACAAAACAGCACAAAAATGAGAAGGAGACAAGGTGTTTGAGAAACCAGCAAAGGAAACGAGATCATATGCCAATAAGGGGCTGATTATCTGAGCCCCAAGCCGGCTCTTGTCTAGCATTCCAGATCGTATAACTCGCTAGAAGAGCCAATTTGCTGATTTCTCTCACAAATGCCTTCTTTGGCTTGGAACCTACAGAGGAAAATACATTGGCAATGCTTCCGACATTGTCAGGAGTAATGAGTCCTCTCGACCCAACTTCAAAGCATGTCAGGTCGCAGGCGAACCCATTATCCTCAATGTCGGAAACAAGGTCGACATACTTTTTCTGTTTACACTGTAAAGTGAAAGTTCCTCGTTTTGGAACTAGTCCTCGTTTTAGGCTACTCGTTTTTGTAAAACGAGTAACAAAACAAGTAGCAAAAAGAGGAAATTGCCTCGTTTTGCTACTTGTTTTGTTACTCGTTTTAGAAAAACGAGTAGCTTAAACGAGGACTAGTTCCAAAACGAGGAACTTTCACTTTACAGTGTTATGCTCATGTGCATTGGCGATATTTGTTTCAAAAGGCACAGTGAGTTCAACAAGATGGATAGAATTGTCAACTTTGTTGTGGATAACAAGATCGAGTTTCAACTTGGAAACGATGACATTGACCGATAATGTTCCGCCTGTAGTGGTTGAGCCGGCAAGGTCGCTAAAGATATCAATGTCATTATTTTCGGTGTTGAGGTGATGTTTTAGCACAGATAGCAGGTGCCTCAGAATGGAGTTGTGCCGCCATGTGTATCTGCCTTGGTTAAGGGATAAAGGACAATTGTTTAGGACATGCAAAAGAGTTTCCTTATTTCTACAAATTTTACATTTGGCTTGATTTCGTTTACCCCAGGTTTGAAGGTTCGAAAAGGTTGGCAATACCAATAGGTAAATTTAGTATAAATATCCGTTGTCATGTTTGTGAAGTGTTGCAGTTCGTATTTGATAAATATGATAATTTTTTGGGATATTGGGTATATGCACTTATGCGACAGGTTTGATTGCACTACATTTGCAGAGCTTGCTTCTGGCAGTGGTACCAATACCACTGCCAGAAATTTTGGGTAACTACTCCATAGATAAATTTAGAATTGCTTTTATAAATTTAAAATAATATTTACAAGAAAGTTCATTTAAAAAGAAGAAAAATTGTTTTTAAATGAGGTCAAATCGATATACCGTTCTCGAGTTACGATGATTTAAAGAATCAATTAATTCAGGGCATTTTCCTGTATAAAAAATGTGTGGTTTTAAATTGACGCTATCCCAAAATACATTTCTTATTTACCCACAATGCAATTCTTTGATCCAAATAAATAACATGTTTTATGGAGTTACATGTATAACAAGTTCTACAATTTAAAGGGGCAATTCATGATCCACTTTTCATCCTCAAGGTCACCTCTATCAAAATTGAGTTTTTAGCTTATAAGAATCCTCAACTGGTATATGTTACGATCCCCAAACTGTTCTTTCATATGAGCTTGCATATTTGAGAAACTGAGAAAATGTGTCATTTTCTAATTATTGTCGGGACCCGACAATATATTACAACACAGAAGCCTATGGGGATTTTCAAAATGCTGAAAAGCTTGTAACTTGAAAACGAATGGTCGGAATCAATTGGAAATTTTCAGTGAATATTTATGTTGTACTCTTCTTTTTATTTAGCTAGAAATGAGGCGAGGTTAATGTCACATATCAAAATCATGAATTGCACCTTTAAAGGAAATAATACATTCAATCAACCTGAAATAGGTTTTTTGTAGGCCGATCGAATCAGCGCTTGTTCCCTTAACCCACAAGCGCTGACGATGAGCCCATACCTTCGTCTTCAGGGTCTCGCGGTAAACCCAAATTGTCAAAGTTTAGCCGCTAATTTATGTCACTTAAAATACAAACTTAATCACAATTTGCCCATAATCCTGTTCAGGAGACTCTCCCGTGCATTGTGTTTATTTTAAATCCAAAATCTGAGGCCAGCATTGTTTATCCTAAATTAAAAATAAGAATGGAAGAAAATCTTCAGTAAAAAGAAAATGGATTGGGTAGTCATCAGTGAGCACTTTCACAGAAAATTTGCCATTGGGTTTCTGGAGGAGAGCTGAGGGAATATTCCACTCTGTAATCTTTTTACAGTAAACTTGTCTCCCTCCCACTATATATTTGTTTTACATTTTTGTAACTTCTTGTGTTTTAAATAGATCTGCATTATAATTTGATAAAGTAAAGCTTGGGCTTCAAATTGATTGTATAGGACTGAATTGGGATTTTAGCTACACTGAGAAAACTACAGACCTACACCTACCAATGCATTAAACGATGCTTCAGATAATAGAGGATTAGTCATCGCCAACAGCTGATGTTGGGCATTTGTCAAGCTATAGTCACAGTGAAATATTTGTGCAGTATGGTGCCAGCATGTGTCACTCTCACATATTGTGTATTTGCTGATATGACCACATTTTTTTTTCGCGCCCCATTCGGAGGTGATTTTTTTTCTTAGAAATTACTCTTTTTCCCCCTATTCCATGTTCAGGGGGGTTTTTTTCTTCTGCCTATGGAGGGGGAATTTTTTTCAAAAAACTATCTGCTTCCCCCCTGGAAATCTAATGGTGCGCCCCTAAGAAAGCTTGAAGGTTTCTCCCATGTTGAAAACTTAACGTTCAGTGATCGTTGGTACCCAGGGTGAGGAGGATCTTGTGAATCCCCCCCCCCCCCCGTAAAAAAAAACTGCCTTCTCATATGAACTTCATGTTGAAAGTCTGATCATTTATAAAGCATAAATAAAAAGGACCAAAATATAGGAAAATGAAAATCAGACAAACTAATTGAAAATGATGGCTGAAATGTTAGGTCAAACATTTCAAAACCCTATTCCAGAAGGAATTTTCACATACAATTTTGCTCAAATTTGCACATTGTGAGTACAATTACATCAGCATTGTTAAAATAGAATTAGGAAAAAGTTATTTGATTAGGATTTCATAGGCTTTTTTACTTGTAAGTTGAACTTTGAATTATGTAAATAAAACAAATAATACCATTCGTAATCTCTAGTTCACTTATTTTGTTGACAAATTGTTTTCTTTCTTATTTTGCATGATAATTGGTCATTATTTTTTTTAAATAGGTGTGGTCATTGCAAAAGGCTTGCTCCAACCTGGGATGAGTTAGCGAATTTATATAACAACGATGACTCCAATAATGTATACATCGCCAAGGTAAAGTTGTCATCCCTTACTGTAGATTAGATTATATGTGAGATTCGTTTTTTTTTTCATACTCCATGATTATGTGAAAGAGATAAGATACACATTTCACTTCCAAGATGCCAGCCAATTAGGGTAAATAGGGTATCATTGTTTTGAATTTTCCAGACAGGAAAGAAATTGGAAATTTACCAAAACTGAGAAGAAGTTTTAGAAATTGTACTAATCTGTGGAATTTTAATTTTGTTTTCAGAAATGTTGGCAACCTTAATCACTACAAAGCTAATATAATTCCTGATTTAAAAATAGCAGAGGGAAATTTGAAATCTGAATGAAATCTGAATCAAGTTTGATATGTTATTTGTTTATGATATCAGAATTTATCAAAATATAAATGAAGATGATGTTTTGGCATTTTTGTTCCTTTGCTTTTGTAGCAAAACTGTTGCCCTAACACATATTAAAGCTTCTGAAACTTGATGAATAGTTTGTCAGAATATGCTTAGATACAATAAAAACAAGTGCGTTTCTGTGAACACATTGCCAGGCTTGACATGTTAACTTGAATATTACCTGTGGGTTGATAATATATAATGAATTAGCAACTTAACTTACAAAAAAAACACAGTGATTTGGAAGATTTTTATTGTCGCAAGGATTCAAACATATTACAGATAAGTTCATCACAGATCAAAATCCGATCCGTTATTTTATTTTTATCACACACATGAGTTGTTAAATCCAACCTCTCAGGATAAAAGAGAAGCAAGCACATGGATGCGTGATGGTTGTTGATTTGTGATGAACGAATCTGTGAAATTAATGACATGTCTAATTGTAGTTTGATATGATCATGCTCACCATGGTATGTTTTGACAGGTTGACTGTACAGCAGAGAAGAAACTGTGCAGTGAGCATCAAGTAGCTGGCTATCCCACACTGAAGTTTTTCAGAAGTAAAGAGGAGCAAGCAATCAGATTCAAAGGCAAGCGGGATCTGGAAAGCTTCAAGACATTTATAGCAGAGACAGTTGCTGCTCCACCAGTAAGTAGAATCAGCAAAATTTCCATTGTATTGCTGTTGTAGTATTCTGTCTTGCAACCCTCTAACCTTCAGATAAGCGAATTGTCCCCCAAAAAGGGAAAAATTGCCTTATTTTGGCCCAATATAATTTCTCTCATCCGAAACCCTACTCTATCCAACAATTTAACATCAATTTGTGGCAGAAAGTTCGAGAACGCCTTTTGAATATCTTTTTAAATACTTTAAGTAATACTGTAAGATCCTAACACCAGGTTGCCCCCTATCAACCATGATATTGATTCCCACTTAGTCAAAAGTTGCATACTTTGTCAGTTATGACAATTAAATTGGGATTTATAATAGAGTTTCACATCTATTAGTATTAAGGTTTCTGTCAAGACTGTTTTTTCATGTCGACATGTCGCAATAATTTGTTGTCGACGTCGACATATGTTTTGAAATAAAGTTGATATCAAAGAGTTGTTTTTTGCGGGAAAGACAAAAATTGTTTGGATAAGCTTAATGACCCATTTAAGATGTAGACTTACCTATAATATAGTAATGTGCTAGTTTTTTCTGCGTACAAAAATATGGATATATAAAATTGATATTTTGGAACTAATTTGTTGTGAACCATCATAATAACTTTAGAAATGGTTGTAAATGATGAACAACTAATAAGTATTACATTATTTATGCAACACTTTAAACACTTGTTAAAGTTCAACTGCAGCCATAACTTTACAATTAAACGTAAGTTTTGATGACATTTTACTTGCCCAATTTTGTCGACAAATGAAATGTCTTGTATGCTTTATGTCAACAAAAATGTTGACATAATAGAATCCTTAATTACTATAGGAAAATGCATGGATGCATTTGGTTCAATTTGTTATGATAAAACATATTCAGGGAAAATATACAGTTTACCAGAATTCTTACTTTTAAAGTGTTTTAACTCAAATTTTTTTTATCTCTAAAAATATTGCTTTAAGAGCAATATTATATAGTTACTATAAAAATACTAATATTGTTAGTATTTTACCCATGCTTCTATTTTGTGTTAATCAGGCAAAACCGCAGACACCAGAGGCAGCTAAAGACATGTATGATTTGACAGACGAGACCTTCAAAGACCATGTTGCTAAGGGCAACCATTTTGTCAAGTTTTATGCTCCATGGTGCGGACACTGTAAGAAACTAGATCCAATCTGGCAACAGCTGGCTGAAGGGTTAGCGCACTCTGGTCAAGATGTTACCATTTGCAAGGTACATGAATGGTGTTTTTTAAATAACAAATAAGCCTTTCACTCTATTTCAAACCAAAGTCCAATATAACATTGGGGGAGCAGGTTGGCGCAGCGGTAGTTTCTTTGCCTTGCACCAGTGAGGTCCCGGGTTTGAGTTCCGCGCCCGGCGCTTTATGTGCATTTGGTTTTCAGTCCATGCTCGCTTCCGCAGGTTTTCTCCGGGTTACTCTGGTCTTCTTCCTGCATTCAAAACTGAATTTAAAAAACATCTTGGAGCCCTGTTGAAGATACGCTTCCTTTAGTACTTGGTACCAAGTTGGGTTTCCTTGGTGAAAGCCTAAACAAGGTGAAGGTGAACATAACCCAGGTGTGGTTTAGCCAAGATTTAATAAGTCTATCTTATTGCTGACTTGAAAAAAGCACAAGACATAGTAAAATTGATCCCACTTGTGGTAATTAGATATAGGAGCAGTCAGTACTTGCCAGACTATTCCCATTTTGAATATCATTTGACTGATTAAAAACTTATTTTCTGGGCAGTTCAGTTCGGTTAAAGTTAATAATAATTTAACAAAAACAAACATAGAAACTGCTATAAAACATCTCTTTCTCTTAAGTATTTCCTAAGAAGTATGTCATGTTTAAATGCCACTCTACATGATGTTATTAGTTATCCCCAGTTTGTTCATGCAATATTAATGGTTTAGGTTCATATCACACTCAGCTTTCAGGCTCGTGTGATACAAACCCAAACCAATAACATTTTTCTTATTGTATGAGAACAAACAGGGGATAACAAATTTATCGCTCAGTAAACACAAATGTTGAGAGCAAAAACTTGAAAATGCCAGGAAAAATGCTTAGAAAATGGTTATTTTTATATTTTTTATAACATTGCGATCAATTTTAGATTTGTAGTTTTCTGGGCTTGATTAGCAAAAAAGAAAAGGGGGGGGGGGTCCCACAAGTGCACAGATAACTCATAACGATCTCATTTTCAATTTCTCAACAAAATGTAGTGTGTAAACTGTCTGCAACACACATTAGCAGGACACCGCGATAGACTTTTTCCCCAAAGCAGTAGATTGCGGGATATTTTTTTTGAAACCGGGAGAAATGCCTCCCCGATCGGGAGGTCTGGAGAACTTCCTAAAAGCGGGACACTCCGGCTAAATCAGGAGACTTGACAGGTATGCTATGTATTGTAACATGGACAAATGGCTCGACTCCCATTTACCATGTCAATCCATTCATTCTATGAGGAGTTGTTAAAAGTATTAGTTTGGCCTAAAGAATATGGTCATTTGGACAAATGGGTATGAATATTTATCATTTGGACAAATGGGTATATTTCTTAGATTCAGGTGTTTGGGAGGACGGGGTAGCGCAGCGTTTCTTTCCTCGGCTTTCACCACTTTGGCCCAGGTTCGATTCCCGGTTAAACCTAGGTTGTACATGAATTTGGTTGTCTATCCATATTCGTCCTCGCAGGTTTTCTCCCAGCACTTAGGTTTTATCCTGCATCTAAAATCAAAAATTCTTTCCAATTTTCTGTCTTTCTTATCCTGGAGGCATCCCTTGAATTAAATGCATTTGCACTATAATATTGGGATAAGCCTGGCTATCTGCTGAATGTTATAAATAAAAAAATAAAAGTCTTTGTTCTGTTCAGCATAATAAATTACATTCCATATTTAAGAAATCTAGGGCCTATAGATGTTTCTATGAGTGAAACCTTATCATATTAGCCCTTTGAAGTTTTCTAAGCATCATTACTGTGTCTTGTGATTTCAGGTGGACTGTACTGTACACAAAGAAGTATGTCAGCAATATGGTGTCAAGGGATATCCAACACTAAAATGGTTCAAAGATGGTGAAATGGTAAGTGCCGTTGGATTTTTTTTAAAAAATTTTGGTGGGATTGGATTTTTTTAAATATTTTTGGTGTGTATGTTGCTACATATGGCATTTTTCAAAACATTTGGAAAGACCATGTCATAAGAATGAAATATAACACCTCGTTGAAGTTCTTGTCTATCAAATGTTGTCATAGAGTAAAAGGTGATACTGAGATAAATGCATTCAGTAAGCCCTATATTTTCTGTTCATTGTCCGTACAGATATATTTCAAGTCATTTTTATACACATTATTAAGTTTGATCACGTAACTATAAATGGCTCAAGGGTCAATTTCTCAAAGCAGAAACTTTGACCATTAAGATGACTTGAATGGAAATCACTGAACCAGTAAATACTCTGTGCAATATGCTGCGGAAGTACCCCAAGGGGGCACTCAAGTATAATGTTGCAGGCATAGTGTTACCAAGAAAAAGTTGAATTAGGTTGTTTTTGAGGACTGATGGGTGAATCAGGTGACACCGTTTAGGGTATCTAAAACAGCAAATTTCAAGAAATATGGTACTTTTTCAAACCTTAAGGCGAAAAATGTATCAATAAAATCCCGATTTAGGGTGTAAATAGGGAAAAAATGGTATATTTTGGCTTCAGAACCCTCCTACCTTAAGAGGTGTTTTGAAAAACTGTGGTCACGCTATGTCTGTAATATTAGGCCAAAAAAATAAATTGTTATGTTGCCCTCAGCGATCGACCCTATTCAAAAATTTTAAACAAAATATATTAGGGTCGGGAAAGCACCCAATTTTGCTCAGATTGGGTGATTTTTGAGAAAGTATTTTGAAAAAGTGGAAAATGCACTTAAATTTGGTACTTTAGGTGCTTTTTAAAAA
>JXSR01S019443.1:1652-12794 GCA_000969725.1 Ophiothrix spiculata | reverse complement strand
TAACACCTCCAATAATAATATCTGTAATAAAACTGTGAAAACCATGTTGCTAAAGTGGTTTTAATGCGTCATACACTTGGTGTAACGCATGTTTTCATCAACAGCACGTTATAAATTAATGTGCAACCCGCATGCGTGGGGACATTGATATTATTCATCAGTGGACCTATCCTGACAAATATAACACAATCCCAGGTTGCCCCTAGCATTGTTGCACGAAACGGTGGTTTAGAAGCCTATGTATTTTGGCCTATTAGACCATATAGTTGCTGAGGCTGGGAAAAAATGACCTATTTACTCCAAATGATATCACATATTTTCCAATTTTATTCATATTATATATCACCTTACTTCTACTTGCCAACTCTTTTCAGAATCTTCAAATTACCGAGACATCTTCACTGCTCCCCAATCATACAAACATAAATGAAAACACAGTGGGAGTAGACGCTATACCTGAAGATGCAGTACGGGAACATCAAGAAGACAACCCTCTGAATTCTGTAGCACACGTAGCTGGCCAATCTGTATCTGATGGATATGTAAAAGTATCAGATGCGGGATCAGATGTTCATGTTGAACAATCAGTACATGACAGTATTAAGGTAATCCACGGTAAAAACGATGAATTGCCAAGTTTAAATCATATCTTGATAATATATTTGGGGTATTCAAAGCCTCGTGGACACTTAGTGCCGCCACAATTGCATATCAATTATAAATGTTTCCAACTCGTGTTGATCAATATGAAATCCCGGGACGAAATTGCATTAATGTCAGTTTAATGTTTATCAAAGGCATGACATGAATTAGTTCAGGTGTATGTTCCCTCTATTCCTTTTAAACAACATGAAACAATTTGGGTTTTTTTGTAGCTCTCGATCAGTTAAAAATGGTATCATTGATATAAAAAGTTGATTACATACGATGGTATTCTCTCTGATGAAATTTTTAATAGCTAATGCTCCTGTTAATGATATGATGATTAAAATAGTTCAGTAGTATTAGATTACTGGCAACAATGTGATTATGCATGGGATATGCCAATCTCACAATTATGGATTACGTTGAAACTCGCAATCTCAAATTCTAAACAGTGTTTCGAATGTTTGAATTACTCGTAAAGTAAAACTAGTCATTGAAAAAAATATGTGGTGTTTTATCAAATGACACAAGATTTGGAATTGAAACCAAGTGACTTTTGCACTGAAACCCAGAAAAAACACATTGAACATGTTGAATGAACCTGTAGCTATTTTGGACATGTGTCAATTCCGAAATTGTCCATTGTTTGTTTCACTGATAATTTACAATTTTAAAATAATATTATCACACTATGTCTGCTTGTCAATTTCTTTCAGAATCCTCAGGATAGCAAGACGTCTTCAATACCCTCAAGCAACCATACTGATATAAACGAAAACACAATGAGAGTGGACGTTATGCCTGCGAATGTAGTACAGGAACATCACAGGGAAAGATCTCAGAATTACTTAGCTGACTTAACAGTATCTGATGGAAATGCATCAGTATCTGGAGATGTTCATGTTGAAGAACCAGAGAATGACGGTGTTAACATGGTTAAGGTATTTTGTAACCCTTGGTGATGCAATTGATAGAGTATTAGGATGCCAATTTATCTTGATTTTAATATTGTATTTTAAAGATAAAAGTTCACTTAAAAAACTGATTGTAGTAAAGTTGAGGGCAAGTGTTGTTCACAGCAATACACTCATAATCATCATCATCATCATCATCATCATCATCATCATCATCATCATTGCAAATGGAAAAGTTGTATGGCATGGTTTTGTAAATTTATGCAGAAAATTATTTAAGTTTAACATAGATTTGTATATAAATTCTAAACATTTTACACGGATTTGAATTTCAGACGACCAGCAACCAATATGTGCCAGTAATGCCATCGGGAGATCAGAAGCTTCAAAAACTCATAGAGGACAATCAAAACAATAACCAAAATGGTCCCCATCTACTGGAATCATCTGATACCACTAATCCTGCGAGTTCTAGTTCGTTAATTAGTATTGCTTCCAATTCACAAATAGCTAGTAGCCCTAGCATTAGTAATGGTCCCAAAGCCAGTATGCTCCACAATGATGATCCTGGTGATGGACTTAAAGACATTTCGTATGCCGATAACACGTATAAAGTGCAGCCTCTCGTCAAAGTTGAGGTAAATTCGAATTTATCACTTTTTGACTTTATGATATTCTCTTCGGCAGTCTGCTCTGTAAAAATCTTGTTTGTGTGTGGGGGTGTGTCAAAAATGTCGGTTTTCTTAGACAAAAAATAAAGGCGTTACCGCATATCTGATAAGAGAATTGAATTGAAAAGCTTAATTTATTGACTACATCGTCGCTAGCTCTTCGTTGTTTGTTATGGTCGCCACATTGCAATGGAAAAAATGACTCCTCAGTTTTCCTTTCCCAACTTTATCAATATTAAGATGATTTAGGGATACACTTGAAGTACTTATATAATTAGTTTACGCAATATGTAAATCTGCACCTTGTCTTCACCTAAACTATTAACTAATGTTTATAACTACGATTGACAATGCAGGATGATACATATTTGAGTCTGGAAGAAATCAAGGAGATGAGGTTGATGATGGACATCAAGGCAGCTGCATTCAAGGAAGAGTCTCGGACAAAGAGGGGAAAAGTATCGGGTAAGGAGCCCTTGTCATTTAGTATTTTACATGTAACATTAACATTAGATTATTATCCTGTCATGTTGAAGGTGATGTGTACGTTTATTATAGCTACTTTGAATGCTTGTTTTCACAATTTGAAGCGTCGTATTTGTAAGTGCTAAATTGAAATGTTCTTCCAATCTGTAAGCTTCTTCTATATATTATTTGACATCATGGTGGCCCGAAATGATTGAGGTTCTTTGAAAATTGATATGACTCAAGTTGCTACTATTATGTCGATATCGTATAACTGCAAAAGACAATCACTTTGTATTTTATATGATTGGTATAATGCTTTATCCATCGCGTTCCTATAAGATTTTCTTTTTGATACCACAGATTTAGTGATCATATCTCGGTCGTATCTCCATTACATAGGAAATGCGTTTGTTTATTTGTTTGTTTGTTTTTTTTTTTTTTTTTTTGGGGGGGGGGACCATGGACATTTATATGGTTTGTAATGATACTATTTTCCGTACATGAACATGAATATTTAAGGCTCTCTAAATTACATTGACAGAAAAACATCTTGAAGCAATAATGGATCAACACAAGAAACAGAAAGAGGAATGTGAAAGATTACGTAATCTCGAGAAATTGAGGATGAAAGAAACATTGAAGGAAAAACTTGAATCAAGGCGGAGATCGAAAGCTGCCACACCACTTGTAACAATACAAATACCAGCAGCTGAAGACAAGGTAGGCATAATTATACATTACACCTAAGATTAAGTTGTTTAAAGTTAGCAATTCAATTGTCGCAATTGAATTCTAAAGAGAGACGATTGAATCGCGTAAAGGAGCCATACCAAGTGACCTCCTAAGATTCAATGTTGACATAAAGTCAACCCTTCATTGGACTCTATAATATTGACTTACAGTATATACATTATAAAGCACAGTAAATGTCTTTATCTGATATATACTGAAAAACTTAAGTTGCAAGAATATGTCCAATAAGCGATAGGAACACCAATCTTGAACATGGCTCCTTTGAGGGCAATTACTACACTCTTAGAAAGCCAGGATCAAGTATGAGCATATCCTGATTCCGGATCAAAATATGATCCGGAAATGGACCACATCTGATCCATTTCGGATCAAATTGATCCTTTTTCGATCAATCTGATCCTTTTTGGGATCATGTTTTTGATCCGGAATCAGGATAAGCTCAAATTTGATCATGGCTTTCTAAGAGTGTACCATTGTCCATGTGGTGGTGATCACGTCGAAGTCGAAGTGATCATCACCACCTGACCACTTCGAAGACGTCGAAGAAGAAGAAGAGGGATTAAAGTCGACGATGAGTGCTTCGTATTCATCGTCAAGATATTCAACTTCTTAATTCCCGTTTTCTGTTTATCTGCCTTCAAGAATATCAACGAAGAACAAACAGATACACCCGAAGGAAAACGCATTCCATTACTAAGTGCTGAGCCAACAGAGGATGATTACAGACAACTTACAGACACCCATGAACGCGAGAAAAATGAATTGCAACAAAAAATAGACCTCCAGAAGGGCAGGCAGCAACAAGACTTCATGGCAAAGCTAGCTGTAAGAAAAAACAAACGAGGGAAGAAGGTAGGTAAACTCTCAAGTTTGTTGTTATGTGACCTGGTTATGTGATAATGTAGAGACATGCCGGCACAGACATACATTGACGAAATAAACTGGTCCATATACTCATCCGAAGAATAGCAGTTATGAAACCTTAAAAGTATAGAGATGAAGAAGTGTTATATAGCTGCCAAAACATAGGAATATTATAACTGATATACTGGGAATAAGATGGTTGTTTGCTTACTGGCAAATTTTCATCCAATTTTTGTGGACTTCATCTTGGCACTGCAGAGAATCAGTTGGTGTTAATGATTGAAGATGATGTGTCAATGGATGTCAATTGGCAAGGATTGTCAATTAGTACTTGATCCCAAGCGTGTGATATGTAAAATTTTAGGCCCCAGTTTTTGTTGAGGGAAGGCTTTTCCACACTCCCATATGGCTTTTCTGACTTCGTTCAAACCACCCTTCTTCACGGTCTATAATAATGACCAATGATGACATCCGCTGTTTCTGTGTTAACAGAATGTACGGAAGTTCTGATATGTTCGTAAATAGCATAGTCTGCTTGAAAATCAGAAGAGCTTATGCGTCTGTGGGCGTCTTGATATAAAGCAGGCTTTGAGACACTATTTAGTGTCGCTAATGTAAGAATATGTACAACCAATTCCCAGTCCCGTACACTTTAAGTACTTCTATTAAGTATGTTGGACTTTGTGTCTCTGACATACCGATCTATTACAAAGCTTGTTGACAGGCTTGAAAGCAGTTGCCGTTACTGACATTGCTTGCCATTTGACACCTTACCAACCATTTACTACCAACCGATTATCTGCAGTGCCATGATGTAGTCCAAAGAGTTTGGATAAAAATTTACAAGAAGGCAAAAAACATCTTATATTCAATATTTGATTTATAATATTCCTATTTTAAACTACAATTGGATAACTTCAATATCATCAATATTACAGCTGTCCATAACATAACCGTACGTTTACAAGGGAAATCTACGTAATGCAAACATAAGCAAGAGTAGCAAGAATCGTTAAGGCAGACTTTGCCATTTATTGACATATTTTAAACTTATTACTTCACTACTCAAGATTATTTCTCTGTTATCCATATAGACACGTGCAAACTGTACCCCTTTAGCATTTTAGGGACTTGAGGGGAGTGAGCTCTATTTAGCCATCCTGATCCCCTCAAATGGTTTATGTGAGCTCAATTAATAGAGCACCTTGCATGATGGTATCAACATCTAAATTTAAAGATAGCTCCCCTAAATAACTTTAGGAGAGCTTTTGATAGAGCCCCTGCAAATTTTAAATGAAAGTCTCTGCCGCTTAAATTGATGAAGCCTTACCATACAGATGCATTTTAAGATACCTATGAAATATAAATGTTTTTACAGGAAATGTTGGGATCAGATTTACAAGAACAAGTAGTAAATGGAGAACATTCAACTCACCAAAATCACAACGAACCCGCGCAATCAAATAAAACCAGTAATGAACATGCCAATAGTGTAGAAGATAATGAGCTTGGATCACAGAATCCATGCCAAGCTGAGATGGATATGATGGAGAAACAACTAAATCGAGTCAAGGAGATGGTGCTAGCAAACTTGTGGGCGAAGTTGAGGGAGAGAAGAGGCCAAGAACAGGTTGGTGCCACTGATGGCGTTAAATGTTGTGAAGTTCAGGAAATGCCATAACCTTGTGGCTTTAGTCATGTTAGTATGATATGAGCGTTTTCAAATATTGATGACCAGTGACGAAGGGTTGTTTGAAGCATACACGTAAATTTATGAGTTCTTTTATGCCTCGTGGCATGTATAAGTATCGTGGAGAAAATGAAACACAATGATTTAATTCATTTAAACAAACAGTTGTCGACGGTTGCTTCTTTCAGTCTTTTATAACTTTTTCCACTCTCCTGTCGTTTTCAGACAATCCCAGACGAATCTGTCTTATCGGAAGATGATGTCAAACAATTAGAAGAATGTTTATATGAAAAGGAGACAGCCTTTAGCGATGATTTGAGATCAAGAAAGGAACAATTAACAGAGAAGGAATACCAACGTGTTATCAATACTCATACAAAAGAAATGGAAGACTTACAGGATTTGCTGGATAGAGAGAAACGGAGAATGAAGAAGACACTCGAAGATAAGCTATCAGCGAGAAAAGAGAGACAACTTGCCAAGATGAAAGAAGATGAATCGGTAAGAATGCCGTCTGGGTAAGAATGATCATCAAACACCAGCAAATTAAATATCAAGACTGGGGTAACGGTATAAATTCAAGTATAATAGCATGATCTTTAATCTATATATTTGGTCCAAAACGGGTTACATGACGTCTTGCTTTTTGAGTCACATGTCGTCTTATACTGAAAAAGCAAGTTGCTCTCTTTAAGAAAAAATGAGGTGAGAAACAGTAAGGTTGAGGTTTCCCCTAGCTAATCAACTTTGAATTTTCTTTTGCTAATTAGAGAGTAGAAGCCATCGAAAAAGAAATTGAAATCAAGATAACTTCCCTAAACCAAGAAGCTCAAGATCTCCGTCCACATCTGTCAAATGAAGAATATGATCAACTTTTAGCTCAACATAGAATGGAATTGGGTGAACTGAAGGGTCGCCTCCGTCTTGCAATGAAAGAGGAGAGACAAGCAGGAGAGGATGTGATCAGTGGTGGGGACAATCAAACGGCTGCAATAGTTCAGAGGATTATTGACTCTAGGCATGTTGAGGTAATATTGGGGCTTAACACACGTATGTCTTTCCAAATATATATGATAATAGTAATAATAGTATGTCTAAGTCAACATGTCAATTACAGTTTTGACCATCACGACGAAAAAAAAACCGTTCATGATCATTACTAATCTGGAACATTATGTGAACGATAAGATTAAGAAATCGCCCTGCAGTTCCCTGTTATATTGATCAGGTCAGATATATAGATAGAATGTTTGCTCTGTACCGCTACGTCACTCTCCGTGAAGTAAGCTTAGTGACGACAGGTGAATGAGGTCATTTTGATCTGCCATTTTGTTACTGAGCGAGTCTAGGGGCTGCCCCAACTAAGGGCAGATATCTCAATTCGGTCATTTTGTTTGTATACCTGACGGTCGCAAAAGCGATTCATGAATTATCTTGTATACCGTCGCAAAAGCGATTCATTGATTATCTTGTAATTATATTGTATACCCGTCGCAAAAGCGATTCATGAAATAATTAAATTATCTTGTTGGGTTACTCAAAACATTGAGAATACACATAAATATACTTAGAATTACGGTACAAGAACATTGAGAATAAAGTTTTAAAGCACGCCTAAAACTATTTTTGAACAAGTTTGAAGTTAAAGTATCCTTCTTTTTCTGACAATATCTCCATAGGATTCTGATTTGTGTCCTCTTACTGAAGAGGAATATGACCTGTTAGCGGTTCAGATAAAGGACTTTGATATGGCTGCCATGGCCAAACTCGGCAACCAGCTACAGATAAACCAGATATCCGAGGCAGAATATTGTCATCTTATGGAAGAACATCAAAACAAAATGAAAATATGTTATGACGAAGTTGATAAATATCAGCAACAACTTTGGGAATTAACGGAGCTTTCAGATCAAGAGGAAACCACAACGGAAACATCTTCTGAGGAGGTACTGAAACTGATGACGAAATTGTCTATTGTAATAATTCAAATGATTATACTATATAGAGGGTTGGGAGCCACAAGGTCATATTTGCAAGGCAGCAATTCATAGAACAAAATGTTTCAAGACCTGTTGGTGCTTTCAAAGTAAATGATTTATTACAAATGTGTATAAGATCATCTGGAAAGACACATTATGTCTTGAAATCATAAATGTGATGGCTCACCCCGAAAGGGGGGACTTTGCATGTCGATTTTGATTTTATCATTTCATCTGTTGCAGCATTTTCTAAGCTTTAAATGACACCTTACTTGTTGAAATTGGTCAAGGCGATCGAATTTTACAACAGAAAATTTGACATATTTTAAACTTATTACTTCACTACTCAAGATTATTTCTCTGTTATCCATATAGACACGTGCAAACTGTACCCCTTTAGCATGTTAGGGAAAATTCATATTATTTTCTTTCCTTTTTGCTGCCTAATTTCACCTGTTTCTTGAAAAGTGTTCAGTCGCAAAGTCCCCTTTTTCGGGATGAGTCATCACAAATATCATCCATATAAACCTATCATGTAAAGACACATGCGGAAAATACTCAAATATCATACATATAAGCCGTTTCCTACAGGACATAACATGCCCCGTTCATGCAAAAACTCATTCGGAAAATGCTCAAATATCATCCATATAAAACAATTCATACAAGACATTCCTTGTCCTGTTCATGGCAAAGACTCATGCGGAAAATACTAAAATATCATCCATATAAACCCATAATTTTTAGACGCATGCGGAAAATACTAAAACATCATCCATATAAACCCTTTCCTACAGGACATAACATGCCCCGTTCATGCAAAGACTCGTTTAGAAAATGCATCCATATAAACCCATTACTATACTAGTATGACATAACATTCCTTGTTAATGTAATGACTCATGCTGAAAATATCCAAACCATCCTTATAAACCCATTCGTACAGGACATTCATCCAGTCCATGTTCATGCAAAGACTCACGTGGAAAATATTCAAATACAGGGAAAGGTTAAATGTTGTTGTTTGAAGCGGCCATTGTTTTCATTTTCAAACCAAAATGTCATATTTTACCTCATAGAAACTTGAAATGGCAGTACAAATAACTAGAATGTGTTACATAATAAAATTTTGAACCCACTGTCAAAATTCATTTAATTTTGGTTGAAATTTGGTTAATTTAAGCCCGTTTAATGGTATTTGTTGTAAATTCAGATTTGTGCAAAAATGAGGCCGCTATACATATTTCGAGTTATTGATTATATTTGTTTATCGATTATATTGCTTGATTTGTAAAGATTTGGACTGAAAATGAAAAGTAAAATGTTTTTAATGTCAGATACTTCATTTGCATATCTAATTTCGTTTAACACACAGCATACTCCTTCTACACCTTAAAACAAGTTTTTATGAATAGCGCCATCTATTTTGACACTTAGAAATAGAATGTCCCCATTTCTATGGGGTTCAAACAACAATGAATATACTATAAAAAATTCATACAGGACATTCCTTGTCCTGTTCATGGCAAAGACACATGCGGAAAATACTCAAATATCATCCATATAAACCTATTCCTACAGGACATCCCAGGCCCTGTTCCTGCGTCAGTAACCACACAACGCTGGACCACGCCAATTCAGCAGGCTGTTACTGCAAGAGTTCCATTGGAGGAAGAGTATCCAATAAGAAGGAAAAAGCACGTGGATTCTACGATTTTCAAAGACTTGGATGCACATGCAATTAAGGTAAAAAGAATATAAAATTTCATGAATAAATACATGACGTCCACGTCGTCATAATAGTTTATGAATGACAGACAAGGTATAATAATGAAGACTGTGTTATGGTTTCATATTAAAAGAACTTTATAATTGTTTGGCGATATTTTGAGGTTGAAACCCTACATAGAAGTTGTCAGCTGTCTATTATCGTCATTTACTAACAAAATAAAATCGAAGGAAATACGAAGACTGTTTCATTCTGCACTGACAAGACTACAGTGACGCTATTGAGGACTCTTTTATTTTTGAATGTACACCAGAGTTAGATCTACACTAATGTTATACCTGTTCAGTACTTAGCATGCTCAGTAAAATTTCATTATTTGAAAATGATACTTTTGAGAAAAAATCCTTGATTTTTCCCGCTATGTTACGTAATACGAGGGTTACAAAACTACAAGCCCTAAATTAAGTTTCATAAGCAAGACAGTTGTGTCATTTAGTCGAATTTATATTTAACATAATACTACTAGAGGCATGTGTATAATGCCTACTTATTATTTACTTCTAGCTCGCACAACAGGGTAGCCTAGTCATGCAACCATCATTTTCTGCGCTCCTAAATGATCTGATAAGAATAAGCACAACAGAGTTGCAGAAGGTGCGTTTGATCTTCCGCTGGATTACAGCTCAAAATTGCCAGTATATGGACATCGCTGATGCTATTGATGACACTCCTTTGGGTGTATTGAAGGGTCTTTATCACGGGAAAATCACGTTTGCAACTTTGTTCATGCGAATGTGCAGGTATGTCATTATCTTTATACATGTAATTGTCTATAGTATTTTTCATAGTAAAGGTAATGGGAATGGTACCCATGGCAGCGATTGGGCCAAACTTTCACAGTGAGGCTGTTCACTACAATCGTTGGAACCAGTTAAGCACATGAGAGCTAGCAAGCCCGTAGCCAGGGGGGGGGGGTGCGGTGGGGGCGTCGCACCCCCCCAAATTTGACAATGTACAAAAAAGGTCCACAAAATTTCACTAAATGCCCCCTAAAAGAACACCTAAAGCACCAAAACAAGCAAATGTAGGTCGTTTTTTAATAAAATACTTCAGAAAATGCTTGGAAAACTGCAAAAAAACTACTAAAATTATTTTAGGGTCGATAAAAACGAAAACTTTTCCTCCAAAAGGTTCACTTTTTGAAAATCCGCACCCCCCTCGAAAAAATCCTGGCTACGGGCCTGAGCTAGTGACTTGTTCAAGCCCACCAGGTCATCATAGTCAGCAGATAAAAAAATTCAAGTCATGACTATCAAATACATGAATTCTGAGTAGAAAGTTTTGCAGTTGTAAGAAGTGTGTGGATGGGGATGCATATGGGGCGCGTGGGGTGTTGATGTGGGGTGGGGGTGGGGTGTGTGTGTATGAT